>JAQFYG010004846.1:0-10561 GCA_034694325.1 Entomobrya corticalis | reverse complement strand
GCAATTTACAGGGAATTTTATTTTTGTTCCCAAATATCCAAACTTACTTTCCGGGTGTACAAACAAGCAAAATATTTCAACCTTTATTTCGTCACACATATTGTTGAGTTCAGTCAGCCTGATGCCCTTTCTGGTGTACTCTTCCATGTAAAGTCCTCTTGGAAGTCGGTCGACTGGGCCGGAAATCTTCGGAATAGTACAGATTTTGTACCGCAATCCTCTGGATGCTTCCAGTCCAGCAATCTGCATCTCGTAGATTGAGTGCGATTGTGGGGAAACTGCATACCCTCAAACGTCTGATGACTTTCGTTCTACTCTCCGATCTTTGTGTGCCCCAACTGTTGTGCTAATTCTTCCTTTATATAGGAAGAAGATGAGAGGGGGTCAAAAGTTGCTCGTGCGTTTCTGGACCGTGGACTTAGACTGTTAAAGTCAGAACGAGAACTTCTTGGCGTTGCACCACATTGGACGGGGTCGTCTTGTTCTTCCCATCCTGGTAAACTGTGTCGTCCCACTTGGCTCGGTCTCCATCCTTCTTAACTTGATTGGGGCTCTGTCTGTCAGGACACATCATAACAAAACGAATCTTTGCACATACCGCACAAAACATCTTTTTTCCGTTGCATTTGATCGAGAATAAATGCCCACTCTACGGACAACGCCAACGGCTCTTGGTTTTTTTGGGAGCTTCCTTTCGCTTATCAAAATCCCACTGATAAGCTGATCCGCAATCACTAGAACGGTGACCGCGGCTCTCAAAAACAAGCATGCTAGCTTCTTACTTCGTCCCAAAACGTTGACAAATTCAGTTGCAGTCTTAACAGTCTTCTAGGAGGAATCACTGTTCTTTTTGCCGGATTTTTCAATTTTGTTCTGATAAAAACTGGCTATGGGGTATACCAGTCTCTTTTTGCCGTCGCAGTTGAGATTAGAGGAATTCCATCAGGTCTTCTAATTCTTTTGTTTTAAGCCGGGTGTACTGAAGTAGTTTTTCAGCACTGTCTGAGGGATACACGACTCCAACACCGGATACAGGAGCCTGCCAAATCTGTCCTTCGTTACTCATAATGCTGCTGGGTTACGCAAAGGGAGTCCAGAGCCGTCACAAGGTCTACAAAGTCGATGTTTTTCTCCCCAGTGCTGTTGTCGACCATTATCTTCAGCAAATCCCGCATGTTGACTTTGATGACGGTTTTCTTCCTTCCAAACCTCTCCTGAAGACGATCTATGGCAGACTGGTAATGACTGGTATGACTGATCTATTTGCGTCCTGCAGAATCCATCGCTGTTAACTGGACGAGGTAGTAAAGCTTGGTAAGGCGCCGATCTTTGTGGATTTTTTCGAAGGCACTCCAAAAATACATCCAGTTCCGAACATTCCCATCAAACTTGGGAAGTTCTCTCTTTCGCAACTTGGGCACTCGATGCATTGATGCTGCTGTTGAGTCTGGATCCGCGATTGTTGTCGTCTTGAGTTTGAAACTGCAGTGTCTCACCACAAACGCCATACCTTGGATGATGTCGGTTTTTTTTTTGGACTGGAGACTGACCTCATAATCGAGGTCACTTTGCCGTACAACGTCTATGTAGTCTTTAATGCATTCCATATTAATCTTGTACTTGTTCCTTGAGAAGTTGTAGTTCTACTTCTGCATCGTCCACATCCACATCTCCACAGACCTTGCGTCTAACATGGTGATGGTGTCTTCCATCAGTTTTAGATCGGCTTCCAATGTCTTCTTGGAGATGTCCATCGGTGGTGCGGCTGCCCCTCCCCCAGGGCTCCATGAGCTCTTTTTAGCTTTACTTTTAACCATTTTGGCACTTTAGACACCGTAAATGAAAATGGCACAGAAAGTCTCACGTTGCTCCCAAAACTATAAAAATGCTGGATATGTGATAACTCCGCTGTCCTGGCAGGTTTGCCACAATATTAAGGCTCGAACGAATTGTTGCCACCAAATATATACCACTAAGAAGATTCCACACTTTTGCACCACGACTGACGACGACTACTGACTGATGACGACTAAACTACACATAACTGACCAAATGTGCATTCACGAAACGGACTTACAATAATTTTACTACAATTTCGTACGTTATTATTTATTGAAACGAGTGGTTGGTATAAACAACTAGTAACAATGACAATAACCAACTTCACACGCTTTGTTTCCAATCTAGAAGTTTATGTTTACAGTTGCTATGTAATTAAGGATTGGCAGCTACAGACGGCTTTCTGTAGCTGGTAATACCAAATGCATTGTCGGTTTTTGGCTTTGGTTGTAGCTGCCTAATACTAAATGCAATGTCGGTTTTCAGCCGAATTAACAAAAATGTAAAATTATAATAAAAAGTTTTTCTTATTTAATATGACTATTTCCTACAATCAGCTACCGATTGACGTACTTTTTAGCTATTGGGCAGTTGCCGTTTGGTAAATATAATAATAATAAATAACTCCTAATTTACAAATTTAATCCCGCAACAGCAAATTTTGTTCTTTGTCTTCGACCCCTGCCAATGAGGTCAAATTGACCTCAACGTCAACTGTTCTGATTTCCAAGATTTCACTTGCTTTGAGCCACTGGTGTACAAATTTAGCAAGATTTACGACGAATATTTTTTAAAGTTTCTGGACCCTACTACTACAGGGCACGGCACTACAGCTTTAGCAATTTCGAAAATTTGAAAACAGAACTGACCCACATGCGTGACATCGAGCTGCATGGACCCCACCCTTCCACCGGATTTTTAACGCACAGCCTATGGTTGTCCTATGTCATGAGATTTTGTCTCCTGACAATTATGACATGTTTGTCAACTGATGACATAAAAAAACAATGTTGTCAATGTCTGACAAAAACGACAATTATGACATAAGTAATTATTTTCTAAAGCACTTGCCGTATAAACGTACAGAAAGTCATTTAAGTCATAAAACTATATGTTTAAACTTTACAATACAATAACATGTTGACTGTTTGACCCTAAATTCAACTGTTTTGATCTAGAAATTCGAATATACTTGCTTTGAAATATACACATCATTGCACATTTCCTTTATCTTGTGCTTGTCAACAGGAAAATAGCTTGAAATTTAAAAACAAAAATTAAAGTGTCAGATTTGTCTTGTGTCAAGTCATATTTGTCATTTTTGTCATATTTTACCTCCAGACATTAAAAAAATGACACAGGACAACCGTAAACCACTACATGTTTGATCAATGAAATTAATTTATGACTGAGTTTGATCAAAAAACAATGTTTCGGAATTTGACCCACAAAAGTTTACTAAATTATAAATATTAGTACGAATTCCATGACACTAAAATTAGTTGAAATTGAGCAAATAGTTAGGTTTGTTGGCATGGATTTATTAAAACTATCAGCAGTGATTTTGATAATGAGACAATTTAAAAATAAACAAACCTGTCAGAAGGAAAATCAATGCTGAATTAAATGTTGTCCCAAGTGATGTTTACATACCACGTAGTATCCAGGAAAACTTATTTACACTGATTGTTTAATGTCTTCCAAAATGTATGTAGTATGCCATTAAAAATGTAAAAATGTCTTTTTCTCGATAAAATTTCCTTCTTTAAGGCTTTTCAAACCCACTTCAAATGTATACTTTTGTCATGACTAATACCAGATTTTAGAAAGAAACTTTTTTATGCAGAACAATGGTGTTCTGGTCAAATGTTTATTAACTGAATAAATTTGCCGGTGTGTCAACCGGTTATACTCTGGTATCGTAGAAAACACTCTGCCGACACGTTTTGTATGCAAATTTAACTATATTACGTATGCTTTGAAAACAACGGCATGTAGATATTTTTTTTGGTAGTTGTGGTTTTGGTTTACAGCATTGACTAAGTAAAAAATATACAAAAGCCTGTGCATCAGCTTTCACATGGTGATATAATAAAATATATTTGAGCTATATCCTTATATTTGGAAATGTACCATTGTCTCATAAAATTCATAGTATCCACTTCCGCGACACATGATATCACTCATCATGCCTTCAAAAAAAATTCGAACTCTTGCAAAGACAAACAAATTAAATCGCCACTTCATCAGCTCATTTCTGTCATACTGTCTGAAATTTATGATAGCATTCAAGGATACTTGGTGTACGTTATAAATCCGGTGGAAGGTAGGGGCCTTGCAGCTGGAGGTCACACATGCGGTCAATTTTGTTTCTCAAAATTCTACACAATTAGTGGATGTCACGAAAATAATGCTTGTGGGAACGGTGGTTGTATCATGTTGCCCCTTTATGTCCAGCGCTGGATAGCTTTTATAAAATTGCTGGAGCAGGCAGCTCCAGTGAGTTTTAATGTCCAGACGTGCACCCAGAAAAGAAGTAAAGTACAAAGCACCAACACCACCACCGAAAACCCATACTCTCTCTGAAATATTTTACCCGAGTACAGGCAGTTAACTTTACTACTTAACTACTTAATAACTTAAAAAGATTTATTTTGCGGCTCCTTTCGTTGTGATTCTGATTTCACCAGTTTTGAGAAGAAATTATGTTTGGTGTCTTTGGAGGTACAATAAAATTTAGCGGATTAAACCTGATTTAATAAATTACTCGTTTTGTAACAGTATAGCTGTAGGTAAAATATGGGGATTCAGAAAAAAAATTAAGAATTTTTGACCCGGGGGTCATTTTGACCCCTAAGAAAGGAGTCAAATATTTGTATAAAAATTATCGTAACTCTCCGAATTTGGAACACCAGTGGCTTAAAGCATGTTACATCTGGAAAACAGAATTTCTTACCTTAAGGGTCAGTTTAATCCCAGGATCAGGAGGTTTGCAGGTGCGGGCTAAAATTTGGTACATTGGAGGTAAAAAACATGCGCAATATACGAAAAATAAAATTTACCTCTGGGGCGTAAGCCTAATCTCAAAAATCACAGTAGCTATCTTAAAATTTGTTTATTTAAACTTGGAGTCTGAAGCATGGAAAATCCGTTAAATTTTTTTTTACCATGGCACTAATTTGCCTTTAGGGTCATAAATTCTACTTTTATCGGATTATCCGTGATTTAGACTCCCAGTTTACAAATTTGAGCCCGCAACTGCAACTTTTGATTTTTGAATTAATTCGATCCCTGTCCCTGGGCTCAAATTGGCCCAAAGGTCAAAAATTCTATTTTCCCCGGATTTTGCATGCTTTAAGTCACTGGTGTAAATTCGTTGAAATGGGTACAATTTCTTTTTCTGTACTTCTGAGACTCCAATTTACATTTTATTTGTGACATGTTAAATGTGTAAAACTAGCTTTTTTGTAATTTAGGCCTACCTTTATTTCTTGTGTTCAATATTCACATTACAAATTACCATTCTGTCATTTTTATTACCTGTAAAATGTTAATCTTATTTTATGCTTGCTCGGTGGCTACGTGACTAATTTGATTGCTTTCAAGTTCATCATTTCATTGACTCTGTGCCGTTTGACTTTTTACTAGCCAATCAAAGTAAAGTGGACTGACTTTATGACATACAAGCCATCCAGCACAAGCTTTCATTCCCAGAATTTCCCAGGATCTCCTCACTACTTCTTTTCTGTCAGCAGCTGCAGCTGTATCTACTTGACGTTTACTCACGGTACATTTGTCCATTCCAAATAGGTCTTTTTTATTTACGATTGCGTGTGCCATTTATTGCGACTTTTCGATATCAAGTGGCAGTAAATTGGTTAAGCGTCAGTTGAATTTTAGACATCTATAAAAAATATTCACTTTAAACAATGTAGAAATAACTGACTAATAACTATTAATTTGCAAGGCATGAGTCTTAACACAACTGCAGCTGTGATTTGTATTCCAATTTAACGCATTTTAGTATCCATTGGATTTTTTTGTACAAGTACATTTAGAATAATATTTATTTAATTAAAATATGCAATAGTTTTGGAGAAAGATTGGAATATTTCATTAAAAAATATATAAGTAAAATATACAAGATTGCATAAATATGACTTTCCACAATTCAAATTGAAGGGCACTTTGTGAACGTAACTGGCCTTTATTTGAGAAATTCTTAACTATGACTGGTGGCTTTTTGCCATTAACTGTATCATTATTAATTTTCCACGCCAAGTAAAGAGGTAGGCAGACGATTCTAGGAGTTCTATACACAGATAGATTTTGTAATTTTTAAATTTAGATAGCACTCTGCAAAGATACAGAAAGATATTTTAAAGTCAAAATCGTTGTTCACTGTAGCTATCTAAAGACAACTAGTTATAGCGTCGGCTCAGCTTAGTTTTCTCTTTGTCTATTTTTCATTCTTTGTTTACGTCCGATATATATGTTTATATTTAAAATCAAATGGTCACAAAAAAGGAGTAATGATTCCGACTCGGGCGGTACAAATATTTACAAAAGATTTTCTCATAACTCTTATTTGTGCGGGATGTTATGCACTTGAAGATGAGGAGTTGGCTCTGCTGGAAAAGTTGTAAGTAGATTGCAGCGTTATGTTGATATAGAAACTGATGCCGGATGAATTGAGGTGGGAACAGAACGCTAACTTTGACTTTTCTGATGCTAGGAAATGCAAAGGGAAACTGCGTAGTATTTTAAGTGCTTCAAAAATATCTACTAGTTTTATTTAGACAAATAAAAAGAAACAGAGTCAAAATCTCAAGAGGAAGAGAAGTTCAACTGTTGTTGCTGACTGTTTTTTGAGAAGTGAGATAAGAAGGTATCTTGTGGTAGAATGAAACTTTATCTCTTTGTCTTTTAAGTAGGTTACATATAAATACAGAATGTGTATGAGGACTAATATTCTGTGAACTATGAGTTTGACGTGCACAGAACAAAGGTAAAAATAGGAGGGCATTGACAACAGAAAAAACACGTACAATAAGCTTATTAACATAAAATGCATGAATCTAGAACTTGACCATAACTTATTAGGTACTTATTGTATAAAAATATCATTACATTAAATATTCAACTGACTACTCCCCACGCCATAAAATACATATTACGATCTGAGCAATCTCTAGCAGGGGAAAATTTTTAAAAGTGTATCTACAGATGCGTAGCTGGCCATTGTCTCCAATTCCCGAGTCTTCAAAGCGATTTTACCCCCCAATGCTTGAATCTACCAGTGCTTGAATCTCCCAAGATTCATATCCCCCTTTAGTTGAATTTCCCAAACCCCAATCTCACAGTACCCAAATCCCTCTAATTCATCTTCCACCCACTTATGCGATCGATCGATCAATGTTTTGGTCTGTTTCTCAGTAGAAATGTAAGCAACTAGAAGGGTAACTACCCATAGAAGCGAGGATGCGTAGTGACTCATACAATAACGTGACACAATCTTTCCACAATTATCAGCTGTGGATGTGACCTATTGCGACCTCCAGCGCCCCGAAGGGTTATGAATTGACCCATGGTGTCTTCATAAAAGTTGTTCAGTTGAGTCCCCTCTATCGATTTATGCAATAAAAATATGGTGCTACATATACCACCATGTGACCTTTGACCCACTGACCCCGAAGGGTTTGACCCCGGATGCTGAAATTCAATCCCATAGAAGCAGTTGTTCTAAGGTACCCGTGTACCAAATTTAGTGTCAATCGGTCAAGTATTTTTTAGTTATCGTGTTTCCAGACAGACAGCCAGACAGGATCTTCATCACATTGAATATCTAACATACGTATTCTACGTATCCGATATTCAATAAACATACTACGTTTTACTGTTACTGATATTGATACTGAGACATTTTCATTTTAAATACTGGTACCGTCACTGGTACTGAAGGTCCGATTTGAAAATAGTTAATACTGACACTGAAATTTTTTGGACGAAATACAGGGATTGATACTGGTACTGGAACATTTTTACATAAATCACTGATAGAGGCTTTGATACTGAATGTTTGGTGCAATATATAACACTAAATATAGCACCAAAACAACTTTTTACGCACAGCATATCAGCATATCATATATTTTTTGGGTCGGTTAGGGCGTCGCGTAGCGTACCTTGGCGTACCGTAACGAGATCAGAAGGTACAGCTTAGCTATGTAAAGTAAATGGAAGTTTGGTTCGGTCGGGTTTACTTTGGCTAGGTTCAGTGAGGTTTGGTCAGGCTAGTTCAGGTCAGGTTTATTCAGGTTGGGTAAGGTCAGGTTTATTCAGGTTAGGTAAGGCCAGGCTCAGTCACGTTGTCAGGTTGGCATATTACATCTGGTTCTGATATTTATATTCATCTCAACTTCTACCTTAACAAAGTATGCCGCTTTTAATTTTTACGGCGGTTTTTAAAACAAAATATAAGATTTTAGAATAATTCATCCATTGTTAGTTGATTGATACTAGCAATTTTAATTATTATTAGCAAGTTTAATATCATATAGGAACTTGTAAAGCTGCATTGTATTGGACAAAACTATAATATTTTACAAGTTCCTAAATGTTAATAAACTTGTGAAATAACTAAATTTGTTAGTATAAATCGACTCACAATAAATCAATTATTCTACAATTCAAGATTCTGTTTAAATCGCAGTGAAAATATTTATTTTTTGTGCTACATGTAATAAAACCCATATGTATATGCAGTGCTCCCCCTTAAAAAGGACCTTAAAACAAAGACTACAAACTTAGCCGACAATCAATATAAATGACGCTTATTATCGTTTTGAAATCGTAATTAAAAAATCTGAATCAAATTTTTCATTTCTTGTCACGAACACAACTTGCAAGTTTGAATTTTGGTGTGGTTACATTGCCCAAAAGTAAACAAAATGTTTTTTTGACCCTACTGAATGTACAATGATTCAGCCTATGTCTCATATAAACTAAATTTGAGCAACTTTGCGTCTCAACATCATCGAGATTGGAGAGTTTTTAAAAGACTAGAACATTCAGCTAAAACCAACTTGGGAGAAAATGTTTGGGAGATACAAATTAGCACGATTCAGATACTGTGAGATTGGGGTTTGGGAGATTCAGGTGTGGGAAAATTCAGGGGTGGGGAGATTCAGGTGTGGGGAGATTCAATGCATGGGAGATTCAACAACAGAGGGATTCGGACACTGGGAGGTTCAAGCCTTTGGAGGTAAAATCACCTGGGAGATTCGGGTGGTGGGAGATAATGCTCTGGACCCCTATATCTCCTGTTGTCTTGATGTATTTTCTGCTGCTGGATTTTAAAGTCCAGCAAAAAACGCGCCTTAAAATACTTTAAATCGGTACGAATCGAATGAATAACGGTGGTATGGAAATAAGCATGTAGGTTTGACCGGTCAAATAAAGACATGACAGTGCTGATGATGTTTTTAGTGGCATGAATGAATAGCAAAACTAGATTTTAAGAATAGCAAAGTGAGCAGGATTTGGTTCATACCAAATGAGGTGAGTGTACGTTTGTTATTTTTTACATAACCTATCCTGATATTTGTTTTGTTATAAAGTATACTTATTTTATTAAAAATCTTAACAGCTATCGGTTATATGCATCGGTTTTAACGTTTCATAAATAGTTTCAGCAAAATACTAATTTACAGGAGTAAATACAACTGGTTTGTTTGAAATATATGTATTTATTTAACGTCCGGCACTTTCAGTGCATGCATTTGCAGTTTTTTCTTTTTACACATTTGCAAAGCATGCATTAGGTTTTATATAGAAACATTTTTTAAAGATGCCTCGCATATATTGTAACATGAAACAGGGTCAGCTACATTTTCACGGTATGTGTGACTCATATGTATTTAAATGTAACGCGATAAGATACTGAAATATTATAATAAAAATTCGATTGTAGCAAACAAAATATGATAGCAATAGGTAAAAGTGGTATTGGGTCGTCATTTATATGTATGAGTTAGCTGAAATGTAAGATTTTGAAAAAATATAATAAAAAGTGCGGTTGCTGCATACAAAATGTGATAGGATAGCGATATAGTCAAAACTGGTATTGTGTTGTCATCTATATGTCTGGGTTCGATAAAGTTTTTTGCCTTATCTTGTCCAAATGGACCAAAGTATTTCTTCTTGCTGTGCGTATTATACCCAGGTCTGCTCACCAGCTATAAAGCAGTTGTCTTTCCTTGCAATAATATTGTTTTGCAGTCGCAATATATTGAAATGAAGTGTTTATGTTATAAATATTTTGGTCATATATAACTGAACGTGGCAGTATATTGAAGAAGACAAATAAGAAGCTTTTATTGTTGAAAATATTTAGACTGAGTTAAAAGTGAATCAAACAGTTTTGTTATTTACTGGTCGTTCTTTGTTAAGCAATTAAATATTTAGATTCAATGATCTTTTTGTGACGCATTGTGGTTAAATATAATATGTATTTTGATTCGTAGAATTTGTTAGTTAATTCATGTATCTGTGCTACACATTTTGTTCCGATTCTTTATAAAATCCCCAAATATTTTACTTCTGAGAACTATCACTAGCTATAGGAATCGAAAAAATTTCATGAGCGCAAATCTGATTTTTGGTGGTATATACTTGTAGAGCATGGTCATTAGACCAAGATGACGGTTAGAAAAAGTACATG
>JAQFYG010004845.1:0-10561 GCA_034694325.1 Entomobrya corticalis | reverse complement strand
AAATCAATATTATTTTTTGCCACATGCATTCTTACAAGTTAAGAGTGAATGAATTGTTAATTTTGTTCTGTTTAGTATGATGGTCCATTAAATTTGGCGTATGATGTTGGCTGTGGTAGTGGACAGAGTACACAGTTACTTGCACCTTACTTTAAATCCGTGGTTGGAACAGATTTGAGTGAATCTCAAGTGGAACAAGCTATTCAGAAAAATACATATCCAAATGTCACATTTAAGTACGTTGGCATTTGAGTAGTTTGAAAAGTATATTGTTATTCTGGTTTGAGGTTTTAATATGAACTAGAAATGTCGAATTAAATGACTATTTTATGATTATAGAGTATCTCCAGGTGAAACTGTTCCAGAAGATGACAATTCCGTTCAATTGGTAATATATTGATTTTTCGTTTTTTGGTATTATACTACCTGTTGTACTAGTCACAATTTGGCTGCGACAAAAGAAATAATGTCCTGAATAAAAATAATTTAAAATCTTTAGATTTCAACATCACAAGCCGCTCATTGGTTTGACCTGCCAAAGTTTTACGATGAAGGTAAGTATCACCGTTTCGAAGTTATGAATATGCACACTTTTATGAGTACTGTATCTTGTGCCGAACATGGTGTAGCGCACATTTTTAACTTTCTTTAAATTGCACATTTTTTGCTAGGAAAACGCGTTCTTTGTCCAGGAGGGATTTTGTGCTTGATTGGTTATGAGCTGCCACGATTTATTTGGCCAAAGGATCACAGTAAAGAAGATGATTTAAATGCAGCATTAATGGATGTATGACATTTCCCTATATAATTATCTTATATATTTTTGTTTCGGTTTTTGCTAATTCCAACTGTTTTATGTCTGACTACAAACAAATATAATATGTAGTTTTACAACGAAGACTTGGCACATTCGGTGCTGACTCCTAGTAAGGAGGCTTATCTTGGAAAATATACTTTACCAAAGTACAGAATCTCATTTGCACCAGAAATTGTTCGGTAAAGTTGTTTTTCTAATGATATTTCTTTATTTTGTTTGCTTTTCATCGTTCTTCAATTCGCACAAAAAGTTCTACGAAAATGATTTGCGAGGATGTTGGGCAGATGAAAAAATGAAAATTGTTGATAGCCGCTATGCTGATTACGTTATTCCATATTCCAGCTTTACAAGGCATTTTATTCTAAATTTTGCTGAATATTGTTTTAATTAGATAAATTAAGCAGATATAAGATAATAAATATTGTTTATATTTTAACTGATTACAGGGATGACTCATTTTATCACGACATTGAAACTTCAGTTGAGGACATTGTAATGTTGACTGCGACTTGGTCTGGATTTAATAATTTCTGCCAGAAGAATGGAGACGCTGAAGGAGAAAAGTTACTACAAAAATATAGGAATAGATTGATGGAGGTATTGGATGTGCCAACAAGCGCAGAAGAAACTATTTTTACGAAGAGGACCAGTTTCTTTTTGTTGATGGGCAGAAAACTTTGAAAATCATGCACAAACTGTTATGTTTATAAAAGCTGTACTTCTATGAAAATCGAATGCAAAGTCATAAAGCAAGTTTTTCGAAAATTAATATGCATTGCTGACCTATCTGCAAAAATATTTCTGATATATCCAAAGTTTATATTTTCATTGCTCATGTTATATTCTTGAAAATAAAGTAATATGATGATACAGAGAAAATTAGTAGATGCTAAATTCAATCTCAATTTTTTAAAATAAATCTGTTAAGAAGCGGATGAAAACATAAATATATATTACATATGTTTCAGAAACCTTTGTTTTAAAACTTTATTAATCATTAGAAATCATGTGAAATAAAACACTACATCAACAGTTTAATCATAACTATATCTATAGTACATATTTTACTATTATTCAATTAACACTACGTTATATTTAAATTCCAAATTTACCCTGCATATTACATGTTAAAATTTTATAGACAATATATGTTGAAGTGGGTGAACATAACATAAGGTTTCATTTTAGAATTTCTTAATTATTTCGTTTAACATTACCAATATTTATCCAGGATGACTAATTTCTTAGAAGCGAGATATAAGGCCACTTGCTCATTGATCCAACTGACATATTTTGACAGTTTAGTTAAACCTACAGGATAATCAGTTTGATTGGTATCTGAAACAAAGTTATAAAGTTGCTAAATGCCAAACAATGTAGAAAAGCATAAACACTTCTATTATACTTACAACTTACGGGCAAAATCAGATACGATCCCAGCTAAATAGTTCCCATTTTTACTCTTTGCAGGGGTTCCAATGTCCCTCCAAGAAAGTCCCTGCCTTCCAGATTCTACATCAGAGCAAATGATGCCATGGCCAATTTCTGGGATTGGAAGGTACGAATAAGTCTGCCACTTTTCACGACAGACCTCGTGGTCAACCACATGCATTATTACCTTCTGGAGCATAGTACCAGTACTCCCACCATGATCTCCCCATCTAGAAATAATCAAGTCTCCTTCAGTCTCTTCATCTTCATGTGGTAAGTCAATTGTTGCCACATTGCCGTTTAGTTCAAATGGCTGGTCCAAAAATAAGACTGCTAAGTCATTTTTTATAAGCGGTTCATCGCCAAAATCGTCGTGAATACTGCTTTCTGCAATTTTTCTGCGCTGCTCAAATCCTGTTGTGTCGCGTAAATTGATGTCGCCAGCAACCACGGTCAATTCTCCCCCATAGCTCCTTTCCAGACAACTACCAGCAATAATGGCCACTTGCACACCATTAACCACAGTCAGCGAAGCTCCACAAAAATGGTATCCAACATACAACTGGAGACTTAATTGGTACGGTAATTCGCCTTGTTCAACATTCTCTCCTTTAACCCGGTTTTGTATGCTGGTCATTAACGTGCCCAAAAATAAGTAATGAATACGTATTCTATTTAAAGGCTCAAAATAAAACTAATTCAATAAATCATTGACTACCCACTTTTATGAAATCGGGGAGAAGTATTCACAACCTGACAGGATAAGAATACTCCTATCACAATCAAGACGGAAAAGTTCACAATGTAAAGACCCATTGCACACAATTTGTAAAAACGAATTAATTTATTACGCTTTTTGTGCTAACTTTGGAGATATAATAATGTTGGAAATAGAAACGGAAATATACAACGAAACCATGGGCAGGCAACTTTAACTTGATTGTTAAAATGCTTTCAAACGACTGAAATATATAGCATTCCAGGCATGACAATTTAACCATCTTAAGTAATGCAAATGCTTTAAAATAGAAAAATAATATGTGATTCATGTTCATTATTACAATGTATGGCTTTCAATGTTATACTTGTTTTAAAAATTTATTATTATCAAATCACTTGATCATAAAACTGATTTAAAAAATTGGAATTTTGTATCATTTAAAATATGAAATTTTAAAGACTTTGTTTCATTTGCTGGAAACAAGGTTTATGATGAACTTCAGATGAATAAAACGACTTAGTTTTTATATTTAGCTTTGGCCTTGTTCTCCTACATCTTTTAGTAATAAAGCTTGCTCATATTTAAGTCTAATTTACTATTTTCTCCCAAAAAGATGAGTTGTGAGTTAGAACATTTACCAAATAAAGCATTTTATTTCATACGGGAATAATATTTACAAGATTGACACAAAAGGAATTAGTTGTAGTGTTAGTTTATTGTTTTTGAAACATTTGGTGCATTAATTGCAATTGAAATGCTGGCAATAAAATTTTCTTGCTGAAAACAAAGCCTGGATAATAGTAAGAGTTAATTATGCTGGGAATTATTTTACAGCCATTGCAATAATCAAACAAAATGACAGAAAACTATAGAATATTAAGTTTAAAATATCTATAACCATATAAAAGAGCATATTTGTGTTGTAATTTGAGTAGTAATGGCCTTGAAAATACTTTAAAGTAAGTACTTACATATTAACTCGCTGGCTAGAAACTCTTAAAGTGTATACTTTTAACCCTACCAATTAGTTTTCAATCTCATGGTAGAAGCATTTCACATACATTGCATCAGTTAATGAAAGTGGAAGCTATAAATAAAATTTCAACTTCTACATTCACTAATTATTATATCAAGAACCTTGTATGATTGGTTCTACTTAAATACTAATGCAACATTCATCATCCTTCATTTTAAAGTAAATAATGTCACAACATATTGTGCAATGCCCAATGCCAATATTTTAATTTTCTTTTTATCAAGGTAACGAGATGAATGTTGCGTAAATAAAATAAAATAGTTTTAAAAATTATATTTTATAGCCATACGTTTCTGCAAAATATAATGTAAATGTATTGTCTGCGTTCTTAAATGAAGTATGCAAAAACCGGTAAAGCAACATCAACTGCATTTACGTGTACTTTTGTGTTATGTCGCGTCTGATGGGATGGAAAGTCTTTGTTCAAATTAACTATAGTTGCTATTTGTCTTTTCATTTTCTATTTTCTCTCCAAGCCATTCCTACTCCTAAATGTTTTCTTATATTGCCAATTACAAGGTTGTATTGCTTCCATGCACAATTCTACAGAAAAAAGAGTAGACACAATGGTTAGGCACGAGAATAATATAAAAATTGGTTTCTGAATTATGTTTTTTATGCTTGATTATCTCTGGTTTGTGTTCTTACACCTAATTTAAAGGTTTTGTAAATTTTTAAATTAGAGAACTAAATTATCCATTGTTATTGTTGCATAAAAAACGGGTCTTTCTTAAAATCTTTCACTAAACTTTCTTTATCTCTCCATGCTTTAATTTGTCGTGTATAGTTTCGATAAATGAACACTAAAACTTATAAAATTGATGTATTTTTTATTAGTAGTTTTATAAAAATGCATTGCGAGGATGTTGGGCAGATGAAAAAATGAAAATTATTGATAGCTGCTATGCTGATTACGTTATTCCGTACTCCAGCTTTAAAAGGCATTTTATTCTAAATTTTTGCTGAATGGTTTTCAAATTAAATAAATTAAGCAGATATCAGAAAAAATATAGTTTATGTTTTAACTGGTTACAGAGATGACTCATTTTTATCCCGACCGACATTGAAACTTCTGTTGAGGACATTGTGATGTTGACTGCGACTTGGTCGGAAAGAGTGAAGATGCAGAAGGAGTAAAGTTACTGCAAAAATATAAGAATAGACTGATGACGGTTTTGGATGCGCCAACAAACGCGGAAGAAACTATTTTCAGGAAGAGGACCAGTTTCTTTTTGTTGATGGGCAGAAAGCTTTGAAAATCATGCTGTTATTTATATGTTTATAAAGGCTGTACTTTTATGAATATCTTATATAGTCATTAAGCAAGTTTTAACATGTTTTAACGAAAACGTATATGCATTGTTAACCAATCTGCGAAAATAGTTCTTATATTATCCAACATTGCAAGAAGCACAAAGCATACAATATTCATATATTCATTGCACATGTTATATTCTTGAAAATAAAGCAGTATGACGATTACATAAAAAATTAGTAGATGTTGAATTCAAACTCAGAAAATCATAATTAATCTGCTATGAAACGGAAATTACATAAATATATATTACAAATGTTTCCGAAGCCTTTGTTTTAAAACTTTATTAATCATTAGAAGTCATGTAAAGTAAAACACTACATCAACAGTTTAATCATAACTAAATGTTATAAAATACATATACAATTAATATGTTTTACTTATTCAATTAACAATACGCTATCTTTTCGTAATCGACCCTGCATATTACATGCTAAAATTATGTAGATAAAGTACGTTAATATGTTTCATTTTAGAATTTCTTACCTTGCGTACTTCCTATTTCATTGTGGATCACTAATAATTATTTTGGATAGTGGCATTCTTGGAAGCAAGGTACACGCTAACTTGCTGTTTGATCCAACTGAAATATTTTGACACTTTGGTTAACCCTGCAGGATAATCCGTGGACCAAATCATATCTGAAACAAAAATAAGTTGTTAATTGCCAAATAATGTAGAAAAACATAAATACTTCTATTATACTTACCGTCAAAATAAGATACAATCCCAGCTAAATAATTCCCATTTTTACTCTTTGCTGGGGTTCCAATGTCACCATATATAAGTCCTTGCACTCCAGATTCCACATTAGAGCAAATGATGTCATCGCCAATTTCCGGGAGTGGAGAGTACGGATAAGTTTGCCACTTTTCACGACAGACCTCACTGTCAACCACATGCATTATTACCTTCTGAAGCACATTCCCTGTATCCCCGTATTTATCGCCCCATCCGGAAATAATTATGTCTCCTTCCGTTTCTTCATATTCCTGTGGTAAGTCAATTGCTCCCACATTGTTGTCTAGTTGAAATGGCTGCTCCAAAAATAAGATTGCTAAGTCATTTAAAAGCGGTTCTGTGCCAAAATTGTCGTGAATAACCCGTGAATGAATTTTTCTGCGCTGCTCAATTCCTGTTGTGTCGTCTAAATCTATGTCGCCAGCAACCACAGACAATTGTTTGTCATATAAATCTTCGAGGCAACTGGCAGCAGTAATGGCCACTTGCACACCATTAACAATAGTCAGCGAAGCTCCACAAAAATGGTATCCAACATACAACTGGAGACTTAATTGGTACGGTGATTCACCTTGTTCAACATTCTCTCCTTTAACCCGGTTTTGTATGCTGGTCATTAACGTGCCTAAAAATAAGTAATGAATGCGTATTCTATTTAAAGGCTCAAAATAAAACTAATTCAATAAATCAATGACCACCTACTTTTATGAAATCGGGGAGAAGCATTCGCCCCCTGACTGGATAAGAATGCTCCTATCACAATCAAGACGGAAACTTTCACAATATAAATACCCATTGCAAAAAATTAGTAGAAATGACAACAACTATTTTCCTGTTTGTTCTTACTTGGGAAATATAATAGTGTTGGAAGTCGGAACGGAAATATTACAAAGTACAACGAAACTTGATACTACAGACATGTTTAACTTGATTGTTAAAATGTTTTCAAACGACTATAATATATAACATTCAAGGCATGATAATTTATAATTTTAGTTTGTACATATTTTCTTTTCGTAGCCATTGTAAGTCATGCATATGCGTTAAAATTGAAATTCGAGTTTATCATTACAATGTATTGCTTTCAATGCAATCCATGTTTTAAAAATTTATTATTATCAAACCACTTGATCATAAAACTGATTAAAAATTCCGGACATTTTGGAGACTTTGTTTTATTTGCTGTAAACAAGCTTCATGATGAACTTCAGATGAATAAAATGATGCATTTTACTGTGCAAGCTTTTGCCTTGCTCTCTTTCATCTTTTAGTAATAAGGCTTTCCCATCAGTCCATTTGACTACTTTTCCGGCAAAATAAAGATTTATGCAGAAGGAAATTTACAAATACTAAATATTTTAATTCATACGGCATGACATTTACAAGATTGACATAAGAAATTAGTTGTAGTATATGCAATTGATTTTTGAAACATCTGGTGAATTAATTTCAAATAAACCGCTGGCAATAAAGTTTTGTTACTAAAAACAAAGACTGGATTATAGTAAAAGTTAGCATATTATACTGGAAAATATTTTGCAACCATTTGTGCCCGTAATAACCAGAAAAAATGACAATTAACTATCAAATATCAAGTTTAAAATGTCGGTAGCCATAATAAGTGCATATTTATTTTTTTAGTTTGAATATCTGTAGTAATGACCTTGCAAATTTTTTTTTTGCAATATTCATTCGTTGGCTAGAACATTACAAAGTGTATACTTTAAGTTTTAACCCTACCGATTAGTTTCCAATCTCAAGGTGGAAGAATTTTACATGCATTGCATCAGTTATATATTTTGAAACTTTTTTGATTATGCTGATGATGAAAGTGACGACTATAAATAAAATAATTCCAACTTCTATATTTACTAATTATTATATCAAGAACCTTGTATGATTGGTTCTACTTAAATAATAATACAACATTAAACATTCATCATCCTTCATTTAAAGTAATGTCACAACATATTGTGCAATACTCAATGCCAATATTTCAATTTTCTTTTTCATCAAGGGAAATGTTGCGTAAAAAAATATAAAAAAGTATATTTTAAATCCATATTTCTGCAAAATGTAATGTGAATGCATTGTCTGTGTTCTTGATTGAAGCATGCAAAAGCCAACAACAAATAAACAATTAATCAACTGCATTTACGTGTATCTTTGTGCTATGTCGCATCTGATGACATGTAAAGTCTTTGTTCAAATTAACCATAGTCGCTATTAGTCTTTTCAATTTCTATTTTCTCTCCAAGCCATTTCTACTCCTAAATGTTTTCGTATTACAATTACAATGTTGTATTGCTTTCATGCACAATCCTACAGAAAAAAGAGTAGACACAATGGTTAGGCTCGAGTAAAATATAAAAAATGGTTCCTAAATCATGTTTTAAATGCTTGATTATGTCTGGTTTGTATTTTTACACTTAACTTAAAGTTATGTTTCAATTTTTAAAAGTAGAGAAATAAATGATTAATTGCTATTGTTGCATGAATAACGGGTCTTTCTTGCATTCTTCCAACAAACTTTCTAAATCTCTCCATGCTTCAATTTGTCGTGTATAGTTTTGACAAATGAACATAAAAGCTGATAAAGCTAATGCATTCTTTATTAGTTTTATGAAAATGATTTGCGAGGATGTTAGACAGATGAAAAAATGAAAATTGTTGATAGCCGCTATGCTGATTACGTTATTCCATATTCCACCTTTACAAAGGATTTTATGCACCATTTTTGCGGAATATTTTTCAAATTAGATAAATTAAGCAGATACCAGATAAAATATTGTTTATTTTAATTGATTACAGAGATGACTCATTTTTATCACGACATTGAAACTTCAGTCGCGGACATTGTGATGTTGACTGCGACTTGGTCGGGAAGAGTGAAGATGCAGAAGGAGAAAAGTTACTGCAAAAATATAAGAATAGACTGATGGAGGTATTGGATGTGAAAACAAGCGCGGAGGAAACTATGTTCGCTAAAAGGACTAGTTTCTTTTTGTTGATGGAGAGAAAACTTCAAAAATCATTTACAGGCTGTTATGTTTATAAAAGCTTTAATTTTATGAATATCTATTGCAAAGTAATAAAGCAAGTTTTAACAAGTTTTTACGAAAACTAATATGAATTGTTGACCTATCTGCAAAATTATTTCTTATACGTATTGTCCAATATTGCAAAGTAACACAAAGCATGCAATATTCAATCATTCATAGCTCATGGTATATTCTTAAAAATAAAGTAGTATGATAATTACAGAGAAAATTAGTAAATTATATTAAACTCAAACTCCGAAAATTATGCTAAATCCGTTATGAAACGGAAAACAAATATTTATTGCAAATGGTTCAGAAGCTTTTGATTTAAAACTTTATTAATCATTGGAAATCATGTAAAGTAAAGCACTACATCAACAGCATAATCATAACTAAATATTATAAAGTACATATACTATTAATTTATTTTAAATATTCAACTAACACTTCGTTATATTTTCCAAATCGACCTTGCATATTAAATGCTAAAACTATATTGACAAAATATGTTATTATGATTCATTTTACAATTTCTTACCTTGCGTACTTCCCATTACAAATTCTATCCAGGATAACTTATTTCTTAGAAGCAAGATATAAGTTCACTTGGTCCTTGATCCAACTGACCTTTTTTGACACTTTAGTTAACCCTGCAGGAAAATCAGTGGACCAACAGGTATCTGAAACAAAAGTAAAACCTTTTAAAATCTCAAAATAAGTTGCAAGTGCAGATGTATAAAAGAACTATTATACTTACGGTCAAAAAAAGATACGATCCCTGCTAAATAGTTCCCATTTTTACTCTTTGCAGGGGTTCCGACGTCACCGTAAGAAAGCCCTTGCACTCCAGATTCTACACCAGAGCAAATGATGCCGTCGCCAATTTCTGGGAATGTGAGGAACGGATAAGTTTGCCACTTTTCACGACAGACCTCACGGTCAACCACCTGCATTATTACCTTCTGAAGCACATTCCCAGTATCCCCGTATTGATCGCTCCATCCAGAAATAATCAAATCCCCTTCAGTTTCTTCATCTTCCTGTGGTAAGTCAATTGTTGCCACATTGTTGTCCAGTTCAAATGGCTGGTTCAAAAATAAAATCGCAAAGTCGTTTGAAAATGGTTGCATTCCAAAATCGTCATGAATAGAACCTCCCATAACTTTTCTGCGCTGTTCAATTCCTGTTGTATCGTCTAAATCAATGTCGCCGGCAACCACAGTGTATTTCTCATAGCTTTTATAGGTGTAAATACAGCTGGCGGTAGTAATGACCACTTGGATACCATTAACCACAGTCAGCGAAGCTCCACAAACATGGTAACGATCATCCACCTGGAGACTTAATTGGTACGGTAATTCGCCTTGTTTGACATTCTCTCCTTTAAGCTGGTACACCAGTACTCACTTCACCCCTGTTTCTTAGAGCAAAAAAACCAGCTCAAAAAACGCGCTCACCC
>JAQFYG010004844.1:0-10565 GCA_034694325.1 Entomobrya corticalis | reverse complement strand
CGATATACACAATTCAATTGACAATGCTTTGACATTGACACGGGTCATAGTCATAGTTTAATTATATCACGTTATCACACGTTATCATGAATGGATATAAAACAATATAGAAATCTCGTAATTTTTACTACGTATCTACACAGAAACTTCACTTTTAAAGTTTTTGAATTGAGAAAGTTTGATACACAATGAAAGAGTAGAATCTGTGAGAAATACCAATATGATTTTTGTTTTCATTATCTTTCTTTACATGAATGTATTTGCGCTCGCGTTGGTGTGAAATCTTTTAGCCCCATCCATGCATTTAAGTGCATGTATGTTTGTTCTCTTCTTTCTGGCTGCTCAATATTTTTATTGAAAGAAGATGGAGAAAATGAGACATCAAAGTGTGCATGGCATAACATAAAAGCATACGTGCACTGTCAACATGCGCTTTTAAAATCATGTTCCTTTTGTAAAAGGACAATTCGATAATTGATGAAAATGAGGTAAATATTTTACATATTACATACAATAATTTATGATTTTGTAGTAACGAATGTCGACGAAGATCACCTGCATGGCTGGGGTAATTAGTCAATGATTAAATGCAGATTTTAAAAATGCATACGGAAAAAATTGTCTTAGTCTTTCCGTCAACACGAGCATTATATTACACAATGATTACATGCATTTCGCGTCATTGAGATTAATAATTGTGTACGGTTATGTTATTGCTGTAGTTTTTTTGAAAATGTTGCATGTTATGCTGATATGTATTTATATGATAAAATTTAATTACACCCCGGATTGTTTTACAACTAAAAATATATATTTAATAGAAAAATTGAACACTTTGTTATACATCTGAACTGTTCGTAAATAACTGTAAATCAATAATTAATATTATAAGTTTAACTTAGCTAAACATAAATTAAACATCAAGTATGTAAAAATTTTCATCATCAACTTCCATTCACTCAAGTAACATATTGATACTTATATAACTGACAGAAATAGAAATAATTAGTTACTTAATTATTACTTACTACTAATTTAACCATTTATTAGAAATAACAGAATACCATTGTCAGAATTTTCAAATGATTCAAGGTAAAATATGCAATGATTCGTTTCCCTCTTCCACCATTGGAGCGACTTCGAAATTATGATAAACTATTTCCTCTTTAGGAATCACTTTTTCCAATTCATTACTCTCCAAGTAGCTATCTTGAAAGCTGTCTAAAGTTGTATTTTGTAGCGATACCGCACAGAGATCATTAGTCGGAGTATCTATCTCCATTTCCATTTCATTTTCGCTTTTAACCAAACTTGGATCAACATTTATGACACCATCCATGTGACATGGCTTCGTTCCAGAAGGATCAATTAGCTTCTTCAATTTAAACAGTACTTCCTCAAAATGAGCCTCGGCCATGTGATTTTGGAGTTCTGGAACTTGCGAGAATCCGCGTCCACAGAATGGACAGCCGCTGATATTTCCAGGAAACTTTCTGTACTCCTGAAGAACCTTTTGAAGTGAGACCATAATCTCTTCATTTGGAGTTCCGATAGGCAGGTACTTTGAAAACATTTCTGAATATGAACTCGTCTCTGGGACTGTGATGACTTCATTGTTATCTTCCTTCTTTAATATACCATGGAAGTTGGCCATTTTAAGACCTTTTATAACCCCACCATGGCTGGTTACTTTCATTATCTTGGGGACCGGGGACGTTTCTTCAATAGACGTTGTTGACATACCTGGGAGACACAAGTCCCCAGAAGGAGTTATGTCAATAGGAATTTCTTCGATTAGATCTGATTCTTCAAATGTATTTACTGCATCGTCCATATTTCTAAGCTTGCATCCCTTGCTTTTATGATAATACGATGTTTTGTACGAATTTGCAACGAAGCCACATGCACACTCATACTTTTTACTATTGTTGACTACTGGTGTCTTATTCAAAGGCAGAATGCGACGCTTACGAGATTTGCTTTTGTTTTTCTTTTTGATCGCAGTCTTGATACTTTGATTGATTGGGTATTCAAAATCAACTTGTGGAACTTGGGGCATAGATTCAGCGTTCGAATTCGAAGTACCTAGTTTACAATGCATCTTCTTATGATTGATCCAACTTGATTTCGCTGAAAGTCTCACACCACATGCACACGTCCTTGGATATCCTACAACATTTTTTGCTCTCTTCAGTGCCGGATGTTGAGGCGTGGTTGTGGATGGGAAACTTTGTGGATTAATACCACCAAGTTTAAGCTTACAATATATTGTTTGATGATTTCTCCAACTTGTTTTGGAGGAAAGAAGGGCCCCACACGAACATGCTCTGGGATAACCTGGAGAACCCGTTGTTTTTTTCAGTGCTATCTTTTGAAGTTTAGGTTTATTCCTGCTTCTCTTCTTGGAAGCTCCAATGCTATTTATCGCCACAGTTGAACTAGCCATAACAGCATCGTTACTTGATGCTGCATCCGTCGCATTTTTCTTTTTATAGGGGCCTCTGATTTTCCTTCGTTTCTGAAATTCTGATGGATCAGGTAATCGGATCGTTTTCTTAGCTGCAGCGAGTACTAAAGTATTCTTTTGAATATTTTGTAGCTTAGTAGATAGGACATCATAGTGCAATTGTACCATGTGCACATAAGTGTCAATTTTAGCGGAAAACGGCTTTCCACAGCAGGAGCAAACAAATGAGACGGTTGATTGAGCGCCAGAATTCGCTACTGTAATTTTACCAACGTCTTGAAATAGGAGTTCAACTGCAACTTTAAAATCCTCTTCTGAGACGCTAGGAATCTTAAACATTTGAAAAAACTGCTCACGGTGATATCTGACGATATGAATACGGAGACCACCAGTATCTTTGAAGGTATTATCGCAATGAAGACATTTGAACAATCCGCCAACATCGTTTTTCTCCGGAGATTGACTTCCAGTTTCATCTGTCGGTAATCGACAGAGATAAAAATAGTTAGCTTGTGCTTGTACCATGCTTAAAAATATTGAAACAAAAGAAGTAGTTAGTACCTTTATTTACAATCAAGTTCTTCAAGTTTGAAGAATCTGCTTTTAAAATAGTAGATGAAAATCCGGGTTTCTTTGAGCGTGGACCAGGCCTAGCTGCTCCTACTGACAGTTTTGTACTTTTAGATCCGCTTCTAGTACTTTCTCCGTGCTTTCTAATTTTCACTCTAGGAAATGATTTCTTTAGCGAAGATGAACCTGTAAATCATTCCAAAATAATGTGTCAATATTTATACAAAATAGGTGAAAACAACAATACAAATATGATCAGTTATTAAAATGAGTGCCAAGCAAAAAGTGACTCTCAATTCCATAGACAATCTTAAAATCTTACACGTTTCCATCAGTCTCTTCCTAGTACTCTCCACAGCATCGCCATTAAACGCCTTCATTTTCTTTTTAAACTGTTCCACAAGTCTAGCATTGCTCTCCGTTTTCTTCATAAGCTCATTGAGATTCCGAACACAAGAATTGATCTTCATCTGAGTGAATTCCATGTACTGGTACAATGTAGCAAACTCGTCAGTCACTGCAGAACACCTGGAACAAACAGTGACAAGTACATGTGGGAACTTGCTTTCTCCTTCCCCATCGTCTCGACAGAATGATGATGGAATCACTGGCTTCAACAACTTCTGGAAGTCCTCATTCATAAATCTCGAAATACATCGCAAAGAGAAAGTCTTGTCTTTTACACGACCCTTCACACCAGAAGCAACAATTTTTGCAGGTCGATAGCACAGAAAACAAAGATTTTTAGTGTCGACAATAAAATTGTCCGTCTTCCCCATTTTAAATTTCTTAATAACAAGACAAAACAGATCTTTCAATTAGTTAATCTCGTAAAGTGAAAGCATTGTTGTCACTGAATAATAATGCACAATGCACCAAACAAAAATACGTTTGTGCAGAAAATATAGTTGAAAGATTTACGAACATGAGTGTAGCCAAAAGGTAAACACGAGAACACAAGTGAAGACCGAACAGATGAGGTTCTCTGCTGCTTGCTTCTCGCGCTTACCGGATGGCCTATTGCTCGTGTTCGTAGTAGCGTAGGCAGTAGGCACTAGGCATGTAATGTGCAACTGTGCAAGTGTGTGTAAGCCATTGCGAATTGCGATTGTTGATGATGTTCATTTCATATTATGCGATATGCGATTTATGCAAATATCTATACAGAAACCGTCTCATGCTTTCTCCATCTCCTTTCTCATGCTTTAGTCACTCATCCACTAAGAATGTATAGAGAAAACTAAGAGGATAATAATTAACTTGTAAAATCATGAAAATTCGTATTTGAATGCGTTTTTTATTGCACAAATAAAAATACTTTCGTATTTGTTTACGATATTACAATTCTTATATAAAACAATATATATGAACTTAATCATTAAGCTGATTGAAAAATATTAACTTGTCGTTGTTGATCATAAATATTATTTATATGCATAATCTAAGGCCGAAAATGTATGTGTTTTACTTAACATGAGATTAAACATATAATATATAATATATTTACTTTCTCCACATTTCCCTTTTTAGGGTAGAATCATTTCTGAGTCACTATTTTCTAAAAGGAACCCCTTCATTTCATCCCCAGTATTAATTGAATGGGCCGCCGTTTGTGTGCTTGATTCATCTTCGTCCATAAAGGAAAACAGCCATTCCATTTTTAGCTGCTCCTCCTCTTGACAAAGTACTGCATCCGAATATTCCGAATCCAACTCGACAAGGTCGAGAGAAAGAGGATCTTCTTGCATGATAATTTCTACAGTGTCGTAAGCTGAAGATGTCGTATCTGCTTTCACTTGCATGCTAACACTTTCACTTTCTTCCTGAATAAATGGACTGTAAGTACTCTGGTCAAGTCCCTCTTCCGCAGTGTTATTAATATCGTTGTCGTTGATGCATATTGCATTATTATGCTGTTGTGGGAGTGGGAGTAGACCTCTTAATTTAAAAACTACCACGTCGAAATGGCCAACTAGAATGTGATTATGAAGCTCAATTACTTGAGAAAATACTTGTGTGCAAAAGAGACAGCCTCCTGCATAATCATTTCCTGGTAGTTTTCTATACGTTTGGAGAATGCGCTTTAGTTCAGTATTAACTTGCTCGATAGTGACTCCGTTGGAAGCGTACTTTGAAAACTCTTCTGTGCGATGAGCAGTTAACAGATGGACGCGATGATCATAATAAAATGGAAACGTTTTTGGACAGTGGGGACATGCAAATTTTTCTGCAGATGTAGATGGGCAAGTAGTACTAGGCGCTTGAACAGTAACGGTGGGAGTCGATGTGCTGGCAATGGAAATTGGCATCTCTCTGACTGGGTTGACAGTTTCTTTATGCTGATTCTTGAACTTGCAATTATACTTTTGATGGAAGGCCAATGTGCGCTTGGAAGCATATCGCATGCCACAGGAATTACATAAAACTGTGTTATCATTATAGTTGTCTTGAGTGTGACCAATATGAGTTACTGCCAGTGGCTCCTTTCTTTTGACAACAGGATTAGTAATTACTGTTTTACTGGTTGTTGTTCCCCCACGTAAACTGATTATCTCTTTTTGAAGTGCCAATAGCTTGGTTGTTAAGTCAGTGTAATGAAATCGAAACATGTGGGCATAAACATCTCCATCAGATTCGTGCCGAATGCTGCAATGAGGGCAGCTATAAGTAGTTTTGGAATTGGAACCTACTACACTGACTGTGTGAGATTTCGCTATGTTTTTGAATAACTGGTGAACAATAGACTTGAAATCCTCTGATGACAAGCTATGATCTTTTAGTGTTGTAAAAAATTGCTCGCAATGACTTCTGACAACGTGAGTGCGTAGTGTGGACTTATCCTCAAACATTTCTTCACAATGAACGCAGTCGAATAGTGATTGGTTAGGCAATCGTGGTGGTAGCTTTTCAATCCTTTTGCTTGATACCGGGATTTGACCTATGTGGAATTTAAAATATTGCATATATTATTAACACTTCATCTCATAAAACAGTCATATTCATGTATTGTATAATAATTACTTTTCTGTGTTGAATTAGTATCAGTCGCTGGGACAGTATGCAAGGAGGAGGTGAACGAAGATGTTGAACATACATAGACCTGAGATGGTTGAGGCTGGTGGCTCGGAAAGGCGAAATTACTTGTTCGATTTAACGGCTGGTGTTGCACCGGCGGCACCATTGTTGATGATGTTGAGGTGTTAGTACTTGCTACAGTTGCTACACTCATGCTCAAGATAGAATTTCTAGGAACATTTGGCTGTGTATGGGCAATATGAGACGTCAGAACATTTGCTGATGCTGATGATTGGTGTAAGGAATTTTTATTGGCAATTTCTTTTGTTACAAAAATAGGCTGTTTTGAAGAAGTCGACAGTTGTTGGTTGCTTGACTTCTCAGGAATAGAAATTCTTGATGATAATTGCTTTGATGCGTTTCCTTCTGCTAGGCAAGGCCTTTCACTAGCTCGCTTCCGTGAAGATCCATTTTGCAATGACAGTCTTTTCACTGTGACTTTTGGAGGAATCCTTGTTAATTTTGACAAACCTGTAATGTAACAACGTGAAAATATGCTAAATATCTTCTAATATTTTTATAACTTTAATCAAAATTGCTGTTTTATGTTTATGTCTTATGGTGTATGCATACATTTTGCTTTGGTCTCCTTCCTCAAATTATTCACAATTTCTGCTTGAATCGCATCAACAGGATTGTTCATAATCCATTTCTTCCTGTAATTTGCAGCCACATCTTGATCGCTATCAGCTTTCTCCATTTTCGTACGAATTGCATGAACACAGGAATGCAAATGCATTTTCACCATTTCCAGTTCGTGATGCAACTTGGAAAACTTACTCGTGACTGTTGCACATTCCCCACATAATGGCACAATCACATCAGACGTTCCGATATTCATGTATTGCAGTGGAATGTTTAATTTAAAGACTTGTTGAAAGTTAACATTCAAATATTTAGACAAGCGTCTCAGAGAAATATTGTGTGTAGGCGTATAATGACTATTTTCTGGCTCGAGGTTGCAGTTATTTGGGGATTGTGGTCGTTCGTGAAAGCAAAAGAAACAGACGCCTTTTGTCTCGACGCAAAAATTATTTCCATTTTTTAAATCCATTGTTTTAGTCGATTGTATTTTTATGCCAAATCCAGATAGACTCAGACTGCACGTTTATGTTTCTGTGAAAAATTGTATAAAGTTGACATGCTGCAAATTAGGTTGTGGTGTCTTCTAAGTAATTAAATTATAATTAATTATAGTATAGACATAATTTCTTTTAGTTGTACTTGGCACTTTCTCCCACATTTATGTATCAGCTGCTACAAAGAGGTAACTCTTGTGTGCCATTGCCATCCTATCTACATAACACGTATATGTACTACATTTTATACTAACTCCCCTCCAGTCTTTACATTTTATATGATGACAACCAGTTTTAGGCTTAGGTCTGCGTGCATCATACTAGGAAGCACACAATACCAACCTGTATGCACCGGAACCCCGCCACAGCAGAGCTATATACAAATACAAGAAAAGCTTTATGAAAAGACGGATGAATGAAAAGAAAAAACAACGAAAAATGGAAGGATTTTGTAAAAAAAATTTATGAATTCATAATGACATATAAGACCAAATTATTTTAGATTTCAGTTATTAAACTTATTTGCATTCAAGTAATCAAAACATTTAGGTATAGGTATATAATATTATCAATATTATCATGGTAAGATGAAAAGTGGTTCGTCGGGCACCTCTTGTTTGGGACAAGAAAGCTGAGCGTTGTTGGCGAAAACATCGCTGTTTGTATCATCAGTCTTTTCTTCAATCTTTACTTCCGGATGTATTACTATTTCATCATCATCGCTCGTTGCAATTCCTTGTCCAGTCTCTTCAGAAATACTGTGTTCTATATCCATATCCTCAGGAATGTTTTGAGCGCCCGTCTCCTTCTCCTCTTCCGGATCCTTATCCTTAAGAATATACTTGATGTGCTCCACAACTTCATCAAAATGTGATACAATAATATGATTCTCGATCTCCAGAATACTCGCAAAGTCCTTTGGACAATAACTGCACTTTAGTCTGTTATCACGTTTTGTATGCTTTTGCAGGCTGGTCTTAATCGCATCATTTACATCTTTAGATTTCGTTCCAGGAGGAGCATAGCTGGACAAAACTTCCTGACGGTGAATCGTTAACAAATGGATGCGATATGTGAAGAAGAATCTGAACGATCGGAAGCAGTACTTGCATTGACACTCAGAAGTCCTTTCAGTGTCTGGAGCATGCTGAATTGATGTATGTTGTTTCAGAGTGTGTAAGTCAATAAATGTTTTCCGGCATATATGACACTTAAGGCGTTCCGGTTTGTAATTTCTCCAAAAGGATTTTGAATTAGGTTTACGTGGTTCAGCAGGCACTGAGGAAACGAATTTGTTGGCTTTGCATTCCAATCTAGTATGCGTAATGTAAGAGGCTCTTGTTGGAAGCGTTAATCCACATTCTGTACACGTTGTATTAGAATAATCAGGTGTTCCTAATCCTAATCCTTTTTTGCTATTTTTTCTCTGTCCAAGAAGGTATGGCGAAACCCCTGCATCTTCTATGGGCGGGAATGTAAACGTATCGTTTTCTTCTATGCTTTCCAGATACTTCTTTATCTGTGCGTTACTCCTCTCAAGTCCCATTGCGTGTTTTTTTATTAAATTCAGATCTAAATTCTCCTGTATCTTCAGCAGTTTCGCTCTGATTGTATTGTAGTGAACTTGAACTAGATGAATCCGCAAACTCGATTTAAATGTATATGGTTGTTGAGAACAGTAGGTACAGCTATACCTAAAGGCAATAAAAAGATTTGTATAGAAAAATAATTTAAAGCATTTCGCTACTATAATACTTATCAAAATTCGTACTTACATCCTTAAATTTTTCGACCTGAAGGTACCTTTCGGTATTTGTTGAGTAATTTGACCTTTTTGCAACTGCATATCAACAGCAGCTTTAAAGAGTTCCATTGGCAAGTCTTCATTCTTCAAAGCTATAAATGACTGCTCATAATGCACCGTAATACTATGCTTCTTCACAAGGGTATTACTCTGGAAAGTCTGGCCGCAGTAGGTACATTGACATTTATTGAGCCAGTGCTTTTTGAGTCTGTTATGCTTTGATAAGCAGTCGACATATTTGTTACATTTATCACAATGATACAGTTGCTTCCCCTTCGGACCACGAACGATTCGATTTCCCGAGGAAGTGACTTTATCCTTTACACATGGCGGAACGAGAATATCCTCAGATTCTTCAACAGAATTATTTGAAATAGTACTGGATACATCCATTTCATCAACGCTGATATCCAATTCCGATTCTCGTTTTTTCAGCGTATTTAGAGGTGGTGAGGAAGTGGAAACGTCTGATCCTTCATATCCTTCACTTTCGGCGTCCTCATATCTTATAATTGGCAGTGGATAGTTTGTGATGTCCAGCTTTTCCAGTTTTGCTCTTGGTAGTGCGTTTCGGATGCGGAATAAGCCTACAAAGAAAATGCAAAAAGATTTATTGTGTGATTTAATTTTCATATAATACAAATCTGAAAAATAGTATATTATGTAGGTGGGAAGTTTAGTTTTTAGATAGATTAACGTTTAATTACTTTTGGCCATTGTCTCTTGACGCAAATTTTCAATGATTTCCGAATGCAACAAATCTTGAGGATCCTTTTCTCCTGCCTGCATCCTTTTCCGATGTTCGTTCATCAGCCAAGTATTATTTTCCCCTTCCAACATCTTATCTCTAATAGTTTGAACACAATCAGTTAGACGCATTTGAATCAGCTCAAATTCTTGATAGAATTCTGAAAATTTCTCAATATCGCAGGAGCAGTGTTCACAAAGTGAAACCAGCAATTCGGACTTTTCAAGAACTTCAACTCCCGACGGGCGTAATGGGACACTTGCAGTATTAAATACTTTACGAAAACGTATTTCCAAATAACGAGACAAAGACTCAAGCGAGCAAATTTTAGAAGTATCACGAGAATAACAATCGTTGCCTAATTCTTCTGCGTCACAGTCTTCATCTTTGAAGTTGTCACTTGAACTTTTACTTCGTGTTTCCTTCAGACAAATAAAACATTGCCCTTTTGTATTGAGAAAAAATGACTTTCTATTCCAGGAATCCATGCTTGGAAGAAATTAAATACTAATTAAAGCTCAGACTAAAAAATTAGAGATTTTATAGAGAAGAACTCGTTTTGGAATGGAGATGGGTTTGTTGATTTGTTGACTAAACAAAAGAGCAAGTGTGTGTGTGCACTCTTCATGCACTATGCATTGTCGTTTACTATTGAAGCTCTTGACACTTTCCAGCTGATACATTTCGGGGCCATGCGAGACCCTCAGCTGAATCCCTGAAGCCAATCGCCATCCATACGCGTTCTCCTCCACTTCACACACAGATGAACAGGAAGATAAAGTTAGTAACTAATGAAGTCTATATGAATTTCATGCAAAAGTA
>JAQFYG010004843.1:0-10565 GCA_034694325.1 Entomobrya corticalis | reverse complement strand
TTCAACTCTCATTCCTATTTCACACTCTGCTGAATAAAAGTCAAAGTCAAACTTCTCTCCGTCTTCCTACCGTACCTCCACCCGTTCTTCTACCATAACCAAATGCATACTACATGCATATAAGTAAGCATAAGCACACGCATATCTTACAATAACGATACTTTTTGGGAATTTTTCAAAAAGTTGTGTAAATGATGTTTAATGCTGATTAATATATTGAAATAAATTCGTGATTAAAATTGCGTACTTAATCTTTAATAGTTGGTACAATTTATATGGCAAATTTAGTTAGATGTGTTCTATTTTTGGTGTTTCAATTTCAAATAATATTGATGCGCTTAAAATTATGCAGCAATATGTTACTTTTTATATGCGACAATCTTACACTATTCGATCTGTTTGAATATTCTTGTCCAAGGTATCGTAAAAGTACTTACAGTTACTTTCGGTTTACTTTGTTATCATTGTTTATTAACAATTTTAACTTTACACTCTTAACACCTGCCAAGACCAGACTCCGATCTAATAACCTCACTGATACGTCAATTTTTCCCTTTAAAAATAGCGCCACCAAGTCCAAACAAAAGCGACATGTGAAATGTTAAAACATCGGTTAAACTCGTTTGTGTAATCGTTAAATAAACCTTGGGATACATGCACTACATAAATACAAACACAAATTGATAGGCTGACACTTCAATATAAAAAATCCATTCTCTAAAAAGTATAAAAGTTATTTAACCAAGGTGTATTTGAATCTTTTTAAAATTGTTAAACTTTTTTATAATCTATTTACGCGGATTTAATGAACAAATTAATATTAGTAACATAAAATTTTTAAATGCATATAAGTCTTTTAGTTTACCAAAACACTAAACAAATCTTTGTTTTTTTGTCACAGCTTATTTTTTAAACAATTGCCATACGGGCACATCAATTGCAATGAGGTCAAGCCCTGCAAAGTACAAATATTTTTTGCAAGCTTGCCCTCTCTTTTTGGTTCATCACCCATCTGAGATCGAATATCACAAATTTGGTAAAAAATACACAAAGTGAAGTATGTGAATAAACATGCAAACTTAGTATTTTAGTAGTACAAAGTGAGTCTTTTTACAGAATTCGGACAACTTACAATTAGTAATTTTAACGTAACATCGTATATATTTATCAGTTACAATACTCATAGGAATAATCAACAAGCAAGTCAAACATCTGCAGCAACATTTTGCACGTTAAATCATAAAAACGTAGGCTTGTAATATTTCACGAGGCAGGCTTTTCAATTGAGGACAAAATATGTTTGTTTTAAGTAAAAATTGAGTTTTCTCGATGCATCAATGTATTCTAGTGCTAAATTATTTGCAAAATACGCACAAACCAGTTTTTATTTTACTGTGCATTTACAAGCCGTTCAAATAATTTTTGCAGCTTTTGGTATGCCCATAGGTCAGCAGATCACTTAATCAAATAGTTAATATAGGTAGTAACTATGAAAACAATAAAGTCTACAAAATGTGACAAATGGACAACAAAATTGTTTTATCACTTGAAATGATTGTATTTATAAGAAGATCAGAAAAGTAGACGAAGTTATAAATACAAAACAAAGACGTGTCAATAAAAGATCTGAACCTTTTCATCGACTTGTTCCAACATCATTTTATGCTTTCTTAATCCGAAATCATACTTCTCATTAGGACAATGCAAAATTAATACTAAATAAAAAGAACTGAACCTCTCAATTGGCAACATCAGTACCAAATTGTCACAATATACTACGCATAAGGACGATAAATCAGTTGTTTCAACCTTTCACCCATCCTCATGCAATTAATTTAAACTTATCAATATTGCTACAGTCATATATTTTTCAACAAATGTAACTTCACAAACAATTAATAAATTTTTTACAAAACTTAATCGTCACAAAGACTTAGTTTCTTTATTTCCCACGACGTGCCCTCGTAAAAGGTTGCTCAGCTTCTTTGTTTTGTGAGAGGACTAATATAACACAGATAAATAGAGTTTTAAGGTACAAATAGAAATAACAGTATTGTAAACATTTAAGCAATTACCTGAAATCTCAAATAATTAATTTTTAGTGATTTCAGCTGTAATTCTGTGTAGACTCTCAACGTTTAGAAATAACCTCACAAAAATATACTCTTTTACAGAATTTAGAGAAAAATTTTAATTTGCTCGGTTCGATATAAAATTAAAGTTTAAATAGAAAAACTAATAAATAATTAATTTATAGCGTTTTGAAATAATACTCAAAATATTTTTCCAAAAAAAAAACAAATCAAAAGGCACGTTCGTCAGCAGAAAAATTTGAGAACAAATTATGCATTATTATACCACAATATAGATATTTTGCTGCTGCTTGGGTGCTCATCAAAATCAGATTACTATCGTATTTTTCCGATTTTCATTACGGTTTCATAAAACATATCAAGAAGAAGTAAAATACTCATTAATTTTTGGGTAAAGTAGTAACATTTTAGAGTAAATTGAGCACATTGTTGAATAATATTAATTTTGAGTTTGCAAACATATTATTTAGGACCACGTATTATTAGTAATAATTTTTTCTAGCGCATTTTACACTTCGTTTTGTTTTTATCCGTGTTTATATACAAATTCATGGTAACTAACAATTATTCAATATGAAAATATTCAAAAAAAACTTTATCGTATTTTCGCCTTGCATACTTGTTGTTAACCATAAATTCATATTGTTAACTGTACACAGTTCGAGGTTCTCCTTACCGGTGAATTTTTATCATTTCCCTAGTACAAATGCATATTAAAGTTAAAATGAACGAGTTGAAATTCATTTTGAAATACTTTGTTGAATAGTCACGCATTAATTTAAAATGATTTGATTATCTTCAAGACTAAGTTGAGAAGCTAGTGCACAGATACGTGGGAATAAAATTGAAAACCGTTATCGTTAAAAACCGTTTTCTTTGTTATTGTTAGTCCTGGGCAATGTAACTTAATGGAAAGTGCTGGGTTTGTGAAGATCCTAACTCTAAAAAAACAAAACAAGATCAAATAATTTATCTATGATACTCACGTCGTTATAATTTCTATAAATTGCCAAACAAATTCGTTTTTACAGTTACTTATCATAGAACCCGACCACATTTTTTTACGTTAAAAACCTGGCTATCCCTGTGACTTTGTATGCTTCTGTATTGCGGCAAAGTTATAGCAAGCAAATTATAATAAGTTAATCAAATAAGTTATGGAGACAATCCATTTATATTCAAAAACTAGTTTCACACACTATCGATAGATAAAACTGTTAAGCTGAAGGACCGCAACTATTTTTTTCTTGATTTATAAAAATATGGATACAATAAATGTTTGTGGTTCTGATGAACCGAATATGAAATCAATAAATAAAATATTTTATGCGTAAGCCTTTACTATTATGAGCTTATTTGCACAGTTTTTTTCTAAATGTTATCACCATTTACTTCTAGTTTCATCATACGGTTGCATTATAAAATACTACAGCAATCGGTAAAATCTTTTGATAAGGTTATAAACTTGGTAAGACGTATTGTGGCTGGAATCAAAACTATATTTCTAACATCCAATATGCAAGGATAAATAGATAATATTGTAAATAATACTTGCTAAATGTCGTGCTAAGTTTATGTAAACAAATTATTTCAGCAAACTGCATTTTGTATTTTTGCGTGACTATGATTTTGAAATAAACACATTATAAATTAAATATTACATGCTGGTATATTTTTGTATAGCGCTGTCAATTAAACCTTTAATCATTGCACTTATTATTTGAACTAATCTCATCAATTTTATTACATTCTACCTACATAACCGGGCAGTTACTACACTACTAGTTATGTATATTAACATCCAAAACTAGAAGAACCTTTTTGTCGACGTGGAAATATACCAAAATATAAAAAGGTACACTTTCAGATTTCGAAGAAAAATTAATACTCATTGACTAATCTCTCGGCAAAGCCGTTGTCTCGCCCTCACCATTGCCCATTAACATTGGGTATATTGTGAAACAGGTCCTATCTAGGACATTTGAGCTAACTACAAAAGCAAAGTTCAGTCATCTTCACATTTTTTAAATGATTAATTACTGCCAATATAAATTGATGTTTTCACTAAATCGTCAATGCAATGCAATCTATGTTTCATATTTGGTAACTCCCGGTTCGTATCACACCATCAGAGTAAAAAATTTTCTTGATTATCTCTAAACTTGTACTTTCTACTCTTTTATTATGGAACACAGGAACAGTAAATACTACCTATTTGATTTTGAACAGTCAAATATGACTCTGAATTAAAAAACAATTGACAATGATAGGCACACACTTTAGTTTTTTACTTAGCTATTCACGTGCCTTGTATCAAGATATTGTACTTTTAGAAAAAACTGGTTCAAAACTCTGTGTTTGTTCTGTAATCCACGTTTTTGGGTACTCATAGTAATTCAGGAGAATATACAAAATTTCATTTCGTTGATGCTGATTAATTTTTAAAAATTATCGCAAATAACGGCAGAATTTTTTCTGTTATTTTGGATGACGCAGTTTTAATTATCTTTTTGAATGTCAAGATTACCAATCACGATTTCTGCTTGGATCTCATTTGAGTAGTTTGACTTGAAACATGAAATAATAAAATACAATCAGTTCTGTTGTAAACAAAAATGTATGACAATAATATTCGATTATGACTCGGCACTCGGCGGATATCTATCCTGAATCTAAAAAACGCACTTTATAATGCAAATATAAAATACACATAGCTACATTTTTGCATGCCTACTTAGCAAAATCAACTCTCACTGGAAAAATTCATTTTCATATTGAGATGATGTGTCAAGAATGCAAAAAACACAATTTTTGACGAAATATAACCATGATCTCTATTCGAGCAATTATTTAAAAATTGCCTATCTTTGTAAAAAGATGCAATCGATTTATTGTGTCTTTATGCTGTTGGTTTTGAAACGAGTGCTATTTCCTACATAGATTCAATCTAACTATTTGCTATTGCCTTTACAGATAGGTTATATTGTAGTATCATAATGCCAACGTTTTGTAAATGCAAACTGCTAACAAAGTAATAGCACTATTTGACAAATTATTATTGGATGGAACTAAATCATTTCAAACAAATTTTTATTTGGTTTTCTACCTTTTGTGCAGATTTATTAATGTAGGAAAATATTATTCTACTATAATCTCCATGCAGGGTTTTAACCTTTTAAACTTGTTTACATTTCAGCTGAAAACTTTGTAAATTCGGCTAATCCGTTCTTCTAAAGTCTGAACTAAAATAAAAGCAATGACAATGTAAGCTGTATCTTCCACTTGATTTTTAAAAATTCAACCGTTCCATACCTGAGAATCCTTTTCAAATTTGCCAGTGACTTTACACTATGTTGTTCAATTACAATTAAACATTAAGGAATATTATCAGAGAAACATTTTATCTTCCATAAACAATAAAAATTTGGTGAATGTTAAAAATAATTTCGTTGATTTCTGTACATGTAACTATCTCATGCATTAATATACCCCATGCAATTATCAGCCCGACAATCTTGGTTAGAATTACGACTTCTTCAAGAAGCCAGCAGTAAGACGACGTGACTGTTTAACAATTGTTTAACTATACAGATCCTCAATCAATACTTACTGGTGACATAATGCATGAAAGAGTCATCATTGCAAAATATTTTATGCCAATTTCAAAAACCAATAAAACCTCTTCAGAGAAGTTATAAACAGCACAAATATGAATTTTCTGCTCAAATTGTGAATATTTAGCATCACGAGAGCAATTTAGCTCAAGAAACCCGGTGACCTTTACCCGTTCGTAATTAAGAGGTTTCAAACACATCTCTCAACTTTGCATTTGACCTTAAAATGGAGGCTACAAAATCATTTTCATAACGCTGGCAAATGCTCTTAAATATATTAAAATGCGCTTTTGTGAAGTCGCAATTATTAAAAAATTCTAACCATAAAATATTGTTAGACTAAAACGACCAAACAATTATACATACATTTTAATTCTGCATACATACAGTGATTCCAAATTTGACCATTCAAACCATTGGAACCATTCAAAGATCATGTATTGCTGGATTTAGTAAAGTCATAGTAATTAATGCTATTTCTTTAATTAAAAATAAAGCTTCATATTTTTATTTTTACTCCCTTTACTGCACCTAAAATTCATGACATTCCAAATATCAGATTTACGAAGTACACATTTTGCTGAGGTAAACTAATTGGAAACAAAAGCTAAATATTTTACCATAATCAAGAACTCTTAACATACATAGTTAAAGATTTCAACCTAAATTACAAAAACAAATTATTTGTCATGTGAATGTGATTTTCCTCTGATAAACGGTTCGTTTCTAGCATTTGGTGTTTGCCTATTAGAATTAACACCCTGCTTGTTGTAATTGATTATCAAAATTATAGAAACATTTATTTTGCCGAAACCAAAGCTTAAAAAATGCAGGTTTTTGTTTCTGCCGAATAAGTATCACTTGTTTATTAGTGTATAGTGTTTGCAAGGTTTAAAAGCCATATTCATTTATGGTGAAGCTTTCCTTACTTTGTCAGGACATAGATGATAGAAGCAATGGGAATAAGAAATGGCATAATTTGAGCACAGATGATTCAGCAACGTAAAACCTGTGTAACTTATAAGATGGACAACAGACAAGCAGAAACTTGGAACTAGATTAATGTTTGTGTTTTACTTACATCGATTATCTGTTTTGATGTATGTCATATTGCTAGCGCTAGATTGCTATGCTATTTTCAATCTATAAATATTAATATTTCATAACGGATTCAAATAAGATAAACGGAAAAAAATTGTAAGTGATAAAAACTATTTAAGCATATGCACAAAAGTTATTAAGCTTTAGGCAGAAGTGATTTTACGTTTTCATTGTTATCCAATCATTGTCATAATGAATTATCTTGACGAATTGGAAGTACATTTACCTCTTGAATAGTCTTTCTTTGATAAACGTCTGTGCAATTGCATTGCATCATCCGTTACTCAATGAAAGGAACACAAAAATTATTTTAATAAGATAGCGAATTAATTGCTCTGTGGTTTATCCTTTTAGATTAAATGTGTTTAATATTTTGCAACGAAAACATAACTTTAGACAACAAAATCAGATGTAAAGTAGTTGGAATAAAATATTTTAACATTCAAATTTTATAATTCAAATAGGAATCAGTTGCAGAAAAAAACGTTTAAATTTTTTATTGAAAATGCATTATGATAGAGCAGTGAAAGCTTGAAAGCTGTCAAACGAATATTTTTAAAAAAATAAAAGGCTAATAAGTTGAAAATATTTTTTGCTTTAAGAAATACGCGTCACAAATTACAGATACCTGCCGGAAATTGATGTGGTTTAAGACGTTAAGGACACAAAATGAAGTTATGTATACTGTTTTGTAATAGAGAACAATAGCTTTATGTGCTAGCAACAACAAATCATTGGAACAATAGGATAAATTTAAATTCAAATGTATTCAAAATACGAAGTAATTTCTATCTAAAATGTGCCATTATTTTATTGTGCACAATCATTATCTCATTTTGTATCTGGGTATTACTGTTGACAATTGCGATTGCATAAGAATTGGTGTAAGCTTTAAAACATCTACTGTTAACATTACATTACTGATTTTTCTTTCGATGTTTGGGAATCTTTTCAATTTATTGCAATGGAAGAGCTTGCCAAATTTTGTATTCTATTGATCAGCTGTGATCGTCCTGCTGATAGGCAGAAATTTTGATCAAATAAGCTCATTTTATTGTATTTGTACCTTTTATTGCACATTTATGACTTTTAAGTCGCTTTCTCATAAATTGTTTAAGTGAAAAAAGTAGAAGTGTTAAAAAATTGGCAGTTTTTCATATTTGAAGAATATTTTATTACAAACTTTAAAAGATATTTATTATGATTTCTGAAGAAAAATGAAACATAATTTTAATGTTATATGTTTTAAATTTAGATTATCAGATACTCTCAAGTAATAATAATATTCAATTTTCGTTTAATACAATCATTTAAAAAAATTAAGCTAATGTTTACCTAACAGGCCAACACCATTGTTTGGTACTGATTGCCCATGTATATGTGCTAAGGATTCTTTGCTGATTTTTTTTCGTAGATAAATGCTACTTAAAACAAAATAAATCGGGTAATGCCGATGAAGATAAGTGACAGGGTATAATGTGATAACCCGGTTTCGCCGGGCTTGCTACTGGTGATCGCTGTTGGACTGATGTAATGATATATGTTGGAGATATATTTTAGGTTGAAATTAATCATTGGTTAATGCTGTCCTTGTCATTTGTGTTCGAATGATATGTCGCATGCTATATGTTGATATGTTAAAAAATGCTGACCTTTCTTTGACCCCTGATCCCCTAGATGTTTACGGATGTTGTTGAAAATCAATAGGGTTGATCCTTGATACCACTTAAATATGTATACCAAGTTTCATCAACATCAGTTGAAGAGTTTTTGAAATATCGCATGGACATGTTTAGAGATGACCCATGCCCTTCACCCCCTGGGGGTATGTGTTAGGTCAAAATGAATCATTGGGTTTTGTTTCCCTTGTCATTTGCGTTTGAATAATATATCACACGCTGTATGTTGCTGTGTTAAAAAATGTTGACCTTTGACCCCTGACCCTCTGGGAATTGTCCGATTTTGCTCAAATTCAATAGGGTTGATCCTTGATACTACTTGTATATGTATGCCAAGCTTCATTAAAATCGTTTGAAGCGTTCTTGAGTTATCGCGCGGACAGACAGACGGACAGACAGTACCTGTCACTTAATAACAGTACCTGTCACTTAATAACCAGTTAATGTGTCCAATATGCATTCCATAAAATATGTGTGCGCGCTTTTGAATATATCGTAACAACTGTATCGATTTATTATCCTTCTGCCGTTTGGGAATATTTCAATGCAATGCAAGAGCTCTTAAATCGTGTATTTTATTGGTACTCTGACGTTGCTCTGTTTGTTTGCCGACATTTTTTCAGATCCAGATATTTAATGTGTCTACCATTTTGTAGTAGTTTTATAAGCTTTAAATTGCAGGATGCTATTATTCAAATAGTCTCTGACCAATAAATCGTTATATTAAGAGCACGCAGTAACCAGTTAGCTGTTTTAAAAACATTTCGTAAAAAACGGCTTCATAAAAAGTTTTGAGGGTTTTATAACGACTTCAAAAGAAACCAAAAACAATATTTTAATGTTGTATTTGGTCTTTAAAATTTAGAATATCAGGTGCTCTTGAGTGATAATAGGAACCATTCATTGACTATAAGCATTCAAGTGAATTAAGTATATGTTTAACTTACACGCCTACATAATTGTTTGTTCCTATTTTGTGGTCAGTTGAGCCTAGAGATGATATTTTCTCTTCTGTCGCTTCTAGCGTAGATACTCAAATCTAAAGAAGCAAGTGTTTAGCACATTTATGTGCATTCTTTGCATTTAAATTTTAAATTTCAAACGATATTTTCTTGAATGTGACTACAAACTATAAAACCATTAATTCGTTACGACTTAACAGTTCAGGAAACTATTTTCTGATACATGATACATGAATAAAAAAACAATACAAAGGCCAAGAAAGCTTTAATTTCTGTTGCCAACACCTTCGTTTTTTCATAGCTAAAATGGTTACAGTTTCATGTCATAAAATCTGAATAAGTTTTACAATGACAGTTAAAACTTGAAAGAGTAATCAGTAGTTAATTTCTTATATACTTTGTTATGTTTTGCTGATGCTTAAAAGGGTGTAACGGTAAGCTTCAATGTAATAACCGCCGCCTGCGCGTATGCATCAAAATTTATTTTATTACTATCTCTTCATTTTCGGATCTGTCTTACGATGCATTTTTGGGAGTGATTTTTATCCTTCATTTACATATTGATCAGACCAGCTATCATGGAAACAGGCCACATCAGCGACAAGGAGTTTTCAGATGATGCAGATATTTGACACGAATACTCAGCTCAAATATTGTATTGCTGTATTTGTCGAATGAGAACAAAGAAGAATTTTCCTTGCCCAAAGATCAAATTAAAATGACGGAGATGCTTCTGCGTCGTATACTTATTGTGATGGCACTAACTGTTTAATTAGAATCAAAGATTTAGCTTATGCTCACGAGGTAATATGAAAAAAAATTAATGAAATCGTTTAAAACGAAATAGTATAGCAATAGAATTAGTTACTAATGACAATGCATGGTATATTGTTAATTGACAAAGCAAAAACACGAGAAGAAATTGCAGAATAAGATTTTACTGGCATCACAGCATATATCATTAACTGGCCCGTTAGCAAGCAGCTTCTACGAAGCTGCATCTGCTCACCGCTAGCTAGTTTCTCAAAGTACCGCTAGGTGGCGTCTCAAATGGTTTCTCAAAGTACCGCTAGGTGGCGCTAGCATCGAAAAGTGAGGCCGGACACATCAGCATAT
>JAQFYG010004842.1:0-10569 GCA_034694325.1 Entomobrya corticalis | reverse complement strand
AGCTCGCATAAACTATCATATGCGGGAACGGAATATCCCGTTGATGTTTTCCAAACTATAAATTTGTACAACTGTAGATATACTTTCAACACAAATATAGTTTGAAGATATTGTTGACTATTTATGAGACTGGCACAACTTTAAAATTTCTATCGTCTTTTATGGCCACTAGTTTATTTAATCATGCATTAAAAATATTGATAAGGCGATAATATATGTACTGTACACAAACCATAAAGCTTAAAAAATATTTAAAAGTGGAAAGTTAATGTGCTCAAATATTGTGTGTAATGAAAAAATATCTGAAAATAAAAAAATTATTCACCAAAAGTGCAAAGCACTTTATTAAAGTAATTTATTGTGCACTATACGTAATATGTGGACACATTTGTAGCATTTCATTAGTTTTTAAAAAATTGTATACTCAGCAAAAAAGAAAATACTCGGTTCAACCCCAGGCAATTCCGTGTCGCCCGCAGTCGCCACCATCCCAAAAAGGGAAGCAAATCCAATGATTTCCACCATGCCGACAGCCTCGCTGAGCCCAGTGCATCTTCCTGTCCCATGAACAGTGACAATGACCCCCATTTTCCCCACCACATTGGCAGTTGCACCCATTCCAGGAAGTGTGATGAGGGTCCATTGCTGCTGCAATAGATGCCAAAGCCAAGACCAGAAGGACTGTAAAAACTACTGAGTTTTTCATTTTGTCTAAAACGGAAAATTTCAAATTAATTTTACGTTTTATGTTTTACAAAATTGTAAAAATATATTGTTTTAACTTGTACCTCACTTACTACAAGAGCTGGGCTTTTAAGTTGAAATTTATGTTTAGTAAATATAAACATTTAGTTTTTCTTTTCTCAAATTGAAGGAAATTACAAACAGAAACGGTTTTTTTTCCAATTCTGCAAAAAGTTGACAACAAGTTAATGCATGAAAAGTTCTTTCTCCAACATTCTTTTTATAGTGGTTTATGTAACTAAAAAACTGACATCGCAATAATTTATAACATTTCAAGCGAATACTGCAATAAATAGTTACGTTTTTTGATAAAAAAAGTTATGATGAAATGGTTACCATATTGCATTACATAATACAATTGCAATAAAATGTAAACGTTTGTGTAAAAAGACAAACAATACATTAGTTTCAAAAGCCAGACAAATTTAGCATATGCTATTCTAAGAAAAAACACTATTTATGATGTTTTCATTGCAATAAATTAAGGATGAAAGTTAAAATAGCGTACACGTATTGATTTATTGGGACCAAAAAAGGTGTACTTCAACATACTATAAAGTTACAAAGCAAATCCAAATAAAAGCAAATAAAACTTATTGGTACTAATTCTGATGTTATAATGTGTACAGTTATCAAGTTGCAGTGTTCACAGAATATTCAGGCACAGAATAAAGTTCTAGTTCTTTGAGCTTGACCTTGAAATGTCAATAATTTAATTTTGATAAATTTAGATGCATGTATTTATATAAAACGGTTATACAACGCCAATTTAATTCATTTGTTTACGATGAAATGTAGAAGGCAATATTCATTGCGGTGACGTTCTCCGTTATGCATGAAAATGTTGAACAGATACAGTCGAAGCTCGATATAACTGACATGCATATAACGGACAAATAGCTATAACAGACACATTGTGAGAATCCCTGCCAGCGAGATAGGGTTTAACATGTTAAAGACAATGCATATAACGGACACTTTTTGATGATCCCAGTAGGCATTTTCGCGCTATATAACAGACATGCATCATACCAAAAGAAGCAAGTGAATGAGAGTTTTTCTGATTTTCAGGGGTCTCTGCTATATAACGAACGTGTCAGTTATATAGCAGAGACCAAGCAACAGTAATGTCAACACTGAAACTGATGCACGTATCAAAACTAACAAAACTCAGGCAACTACACTTTCTCTGTTTATTATCATTCCTCTAAAAACTCGCAAAGTATCCCACAAATGTCCATATTTTGGCTTTTTACTTTTTAAATGTGACCCCAAAATTAAGCACATTCATGCATACATATAACGGACATATCTGTTATACATATAACGGGCATGTCCTTTATATATATAAACAGACAATAGCAATAACGGACAAAAAATTACTATACCCTGCTTGTCCGTTACATCGAGCTTTGACTATAGATAGAAAAGAGCATCGTAAATTATGCAGTTGATTTGAAGATGATATACATCAAATGCAAATATGAAATTAAAAGATAGAAAGTGAAGGGCAAGTTTATATTGAAAATCTGCTTTTCTTTTATTTAAAATAGTTTTCAGTAAATCTCTTATTTCTTATTTTTGGACCTGTTATTTAGTTCTAAAAAGAATATTTATTTTCGCTGCCATGCAGGCACCAGTTTTCGATTTCTATTGAAACTTTTCTTACACAGGATTATAATTTGATGGATGACTGTAATGTAATTTTATACAACCTTGCCTTTTCCCTTTAACCTTAAAAATTGTTTTATATTAATGATGTGATATGGTTATAAGACGGGTAAGCACATTGATCTTTATACTTCCTTTAATTTCTCTTCAAATTTAATATTATGTTCATGGCTGACATAAAAACTAATCTCTTTATGAGCTTCATACAAATTATTGCAAAAAGTAAAGTAGGTGGCGTCAAGCTTTCTATGGTAACGTACAAAGTAAAATATATTTACAAAACAGCAGTTACGAAACCACCACAACTTTCAAGTAAGCAAACAAATATTAAATGTAAAGATGATAGTAATGAAGTGATAAATATTAAATGTGCACTGTTAAAAAATGAAAGCACAGCAAACTGGAGCATAAATAATTTTTTTCATTTGAAGTAAAAAATCAACTATATTGCATTTACAGTCATATTATATTTGCCAAATATTTTGTGACCACAATGATTCCAAGAACAAGTCTGTGTTTTAACACCAATAATACATGTACACATAGCGATATGGGTTGTGTGAATAAAACTATAAATTTTTAAACATAAAAAGTGATTTTGTGGCTATGAAAAGACGAAGTATGCCAACAAATTGTTTGAGTGGCTACTAAAATTGCTAATCATTTCTATGATAATTCCATGAAGTTTACTACAAATTATAGCTCCTGAATTTTTTAAATATTATATAATTTTGAAAATAAATTAAAACGTTATGCAGATTAACCAAATTCAAATGTTTAAAAATTGCTAAATTAAAGTTATATTTTCATTAAATTTATTAAATCAAGTTTTTATAAAAGTTGGTAGGCCGATAACTGTGATCTGACTAATAACTCAATTTTCGGCAACATTTTTGGAGGGTTGTCAATATTTAAGGCCAGAAAATAACATGTCGTGAGCAGTCTTCGCCACGACCACTGAACGTTCTTCATTTTGTCTAAAACAAAATAAATATTTTCAATCGTAAAAATGTTGAATACGTTTTCAATTTAGTTTTCTGTGCAGGATTTAAAAAATAATTTAATACATATTATATTTTGCCTTACCTGCAAATGAATGTGATTTGAAAGATGAATTATATTTGTTGGGTCTTATTCTAGACTGGGTAAACAACCAATTAGTGGATGAACAGTTATTTTTCTAGCATTCTTCTTTTATGCACAGTTAATTAACCATACAAATGACATAAGCTTGATTTAAATTCATTTCAAAAGACTTGGACGAGACCATTATGTTGAATTCTTATATATGCTATTTCAATCATAACGAAGTACCACATTCAATATTATTACATTTACATTGAAATTTAGAAATGTACATTGTGTGCTGATTCAATGTACTGAATGGCAAACGCTTTAACTATGACATTGCAAAATGAGATCAATTCTACGAAGGGATGTATGACGACTACTTTGTCAAAAAATCAAAATCAAATGTGTAGTATCACCTTTGCTGTGGACTGGGGCATTTCTGACATTATCGGCATTACAGGTTATAAATCTACTCATTGGTAATCGCGGAGATTACAAAAGCTTTAACATGATACATTATGTGTTTGAGTATCTTTTTTGTGCTTCCGGTTGAGATAAACTGAAATGATCTATTGAGTGTTATACCTTTATTTGTAAAACAGAACTGAAGAAAAAGAATAAGCTATTTTTATGCCACCATTCAAATGTTGCCATAAAAGTAGCTTATTTTTTTAAAATCATTTATCTTTGCTCAATCAACTTATCTATTGTTTTCATTTAAATAGATCCCCATTTAGTTAGCTTTGAAATTTTCTAGAGAACTTCAGTCAGCAATACTTATCTGATTTAAATATCCAGTCTGAATATGTTTGATGACACAATAAACGGCATTTGGCTTATACTTTTTTGTAAAGTCAGGTGTGATATAAAGCAATTAAAACTGATAAATATTAATTTATTTTTATAAATATGGAAAATTTGTGGGGTTTTAATGACGATTTGCTTGCTTTATTCAAAATATTTTGTTAGTTTTTGAATAAGTTGACCGGCGATAAATCATGATATGATGATGACTTATAACTATATTTTCTTGTGAAAGTAATGATGAGTAGTTATTTTGGTTGAGCAACTAACAATGATTATAAGGATATCTGTTCAAATCAAAAAAGAGAAGAATGAAGAGAAAAAATACTAAAATGACCTTGTAAAAAATGTTGGATGCTTGTATCCCAAATAAATTTTTAACCGTTCAATAAAACACACTTGTATGGCAAAATAAGATGCAAATGTTCATACATGTGCTCAAATATATTGTGTATAATGAAATTATATTTGTACATTTAAAAAGTTTATTGCCAAAAGTGCAAAGCACATTATTACATTTAATTATATCATGTGCATAATATGTGCACAGAACTGAAGCATTTCACTAGTTTTGCAAACGGTTGTGAATTCAGTAAATAAGCAAATAATTGGATTAACCCCATGCAATTCCGTGTCGTCCGCAGTCTCCACCATCACCAAAAGGAAAGCAAATCCAATGATTTCCTCCATTGCGACAGCCATGCTGAGCCCAGTCCATCTTTCTGTCCCATGAACAGTGACAATGACCCCCATTTTCCCCACCACATTGGCAATTGCATCCATTCCATTCAGTGTGATGAGGGTCCATTGCAGCCGCAACAAAAGCAAAGGCCAATACCAGAAGAACTGTAAAACCTATTGCGTTTTTCATTTTGTCTAAAACAGAACATCATAAATATAAATAAAGTTTACACAATTGTTGAAAACTTAATTTTTCAATTTTAAACTATGATGTAAAGTTATTATAAAGTTTACATTTACCAAATACACAATTTTTTTTCTTACCTGAGATTACAGAAAATTTTGAAGATAAACTGTTACTTGTCCTGTTACACACGAGGTTGTCAGCAAGTTATTGGATGATGAGTTCTGTCTCAGACACATTTTATAGTGAATTACGTAACCAACAAAACTGCCGTCAAAATAGTTCATAACATTTCAAACGAATATGGCAATAAACAGTTACGATTTTTTATCAAAAGAATTAAGATGAAATGAATGGCATATGGCACAAAATAATACAATTGCAATTAAATGTAAATGTTTGTGTAAATAAATACACAATATATTAGCCTCAAACGCCAGACAAATGTAGCATATGTTATTCTAAGAAAACCCCATTATTTATGATGTTTGTGATGTTATACATTTACAGGGATAGTTAAAAGTAGTGTACAGGTTTTTATTTATTGGGACTAAAAAAGTGTACTTTAACGAAATATTAAGTTTTTATTGAGATAATTACAAGAAACTATTAACGCGTAAGTAACAAAGTCAATACAAATAATTGTGAATCAAATTTATTTTTGGCAATACTGATACTACAATATACATTCAGCTTTCTCATAGAGTGGTCCGCCACAAACAAAAGTTGATGGATCTTTGAACCGGACCTTAAAAGCTCAAGAATTTAGTTTTTGATAAATAGAATTTTGTGTCTTTATATTAACCTGTTATACTACACCAATCAAATTCATTTGAATACGTTAAAAATAATTTTAAAAATTTGTTACGGTATTTGTTAGACGTGAAATCGTTAATTCAATGATTAAAAACCATAAATTACGTTGTTAAGTTGAAAATGATGTTAAGCGCAAGATAACGAGAAAAGTTAGAAAATTAATGGGAGAGTTCATCGCAAATTTCTGCTTATATTTGGAATCATGTTGTTTCAGTAAATGAGCTGCTGTTTAAAATTAATTTTACTTCTGATAAAAAAATATAACCTTCGCCTTATGCCAATAAAAGTTGGCAGTACATTGAAACGTTTCTTGCACAGGATATTATTATCATCAATTGTGATGACGATAATGAATTTTTGTTCCATTTTGTAGCTTGTATACTGCTAATGTCTTTTTAAAATAGTTTTAGCCAAATCAGAAGTACAAGCGTAAGCGTTTTTGAAGCAGAGTAATGTAATGTACATATAATGGAGAATAACTTTATTTTGATCATTATACAAATTGTAAAAGTTTACATTTTGTACCGCAATTATATTATGAAATCAAATATTTTATTTTAACAATTACAGCTCAAGCTTCGGTTTGGTCATTTTCCGGAATGGCAAATTAATTTTGCTGCATTATTTCTGTTTGATTATTGAGAGAACTTTTTCGGCAACTTGTGATGTGCTGGAGCATGTTATACTTTCAGTTGCTGTCAAAAAAATTTCCAACGGTAATTTTACGATTTATTTGAGTGATCCACACAAAGTGAGTGTTTTACTCTTTCGTTTATACCATTTGTTATTATTATTATTACGATATATTAATACTCATTGCAATAGAGCTTTCCTCAGTAATATATCTTCATAGGTTTGATAATTTATTGTCAAAAATAATGTAATCGACGTCACTATATTATTTAAGTAAATATTTTTCTACAACATTAGTGGAGTTACAATCGCATTTTCCATGTAAACCAATAAGTATTCAATGAGAAATGAAAGTAATGAATTGATATTGCTTTCACGTGTATTATTAAGTTACAACAGCATAGTAAATATGGAGCATAAATTAAAACTTTTTATTTGAAGTAAAAAAATGATAAGGTGACATTTAAAGTCGTAATAAATTTGCAAACCATTTTGTGACCGCAATGATTCCAAGAACAAGTAAATATTTAAACGCAAATACTATATGTACATACAAATATTTGTATCAGTTGTATGAAAAAGACTATAAAATTCGTGAAATGAGGAGTTATTTGTGGTCATAAAAAACAGACCATGTTAACATAGTGATTGAGTGGCTGCTGAAATTGAAAATCTTTTTAGGGATAATTCCATGAATTTTATTGTAAATTATTGCTCTGGAACACAAATTATATAATATATTTTGTGAATACATTGATAAGTTATGCGGATTAACCAAATTTAAATGTTTAACAATTTTGCATACTTAAAATTATATTTTCTAAAGTTTTTATAAAAGTTTGAAACAACAAAGGCAAATAACTGTGATATAACTAATAATTCTATTTTTAGCAATATTTTTATGTTTTTGTTTTTTGTTTAAGGCCAGAAGATCCCATGTCGTGAGCAGTCTCCACCACCACTGAACGGGAAACAAATCCAATGATTTCCACCATTGCGACATCCATGCCGAGCCCAGTTTAATTTTTTGTCCCAGGCACAGTGACAATGACCACCACGTTCCCCGCCACATTGGCAGTTACACCCATTCCAGGCCGTGTGTCGAGGGTCCATTGCTGCGGCAATGTAGGCGAGAGCCAATACCAGGATAATCGTGAAAACTATTATGTTCTTCATTTTGTCTAAAACAGAAAAAAATATGAAAATTTTGAATTAATTTTCAATTAAATCTGTTTGTGCAGGATTTTTAAAAATAATTCAAAACGTAATATGCCTTACCTACAATTAAAGGCGACTTGGAAGGAGAACGGTATTCACTAGGTCCAATTAAAGACTAAGACGACAACCAATTAATGGCTGAAGCGTTATTTTACTGGCACTCGTCTTTTATGACAATTAATTAACCGCATAAGTGGCATAATTTTGACTTAAATTCATTTTAAAAGACTTGGATGAGACCATCATATTGAATTCTAATATGATATTTCAACCATTAAAAAGTACCACATCCGATTATATTACATTCACATTGGCATTTTAGAATGTTTTAATTTAATTAATTTTTGACTAAATGTAACATATAATAATGTGGTATTTTTGGTATTACAGTAAAAATTATCAAATCCGGTCGCACGTGTCATGCTTTCGCTGACCATGTTAAAAATGATTGGAATAATAATAATATTGATTTTGATATTGCTTGAAATTGCGCAAAAACTGCGTATAAATTGTTTCATAAATTGTGTCTGATAAAATTACTTTGAGTTCTTAATTGTCGTTTTAACGACTCTACTCTTGACCACAAAGATTCCAATTATGTACGTGACCGGAAAATAGGGTAATTGTGGTTGCTTTTTCCTTCAGCACCAACATATTGGGTCGTGCAATTTACTTGAATGTATTTAAAATCGTTATAATGACCGATAGATAGATATAGATATAGATAGATAGATAAATATGTGCACAGATATGTAACTTGAAAAACGCGTAACAGCATGATGTTGAAAACAACGATGAGCAAATTGTATGCATTTGTTTCCATAACTTCGTGATTTTCTCTACAAATCATACAAAATCAAAATGTTCAGTATTGCTGCATTGACTTTGACCGAAAGTTATTATTTTATATCTAATCACGGTATTACTGGAGTCGGAATGTGTAAAATATAACATTCTATACAATATATATTGTCCACAGTGTGCTAATGCTGGCAAACAGAGCTTTGTGACGGGGTCACAAAACATAGTAATTTTTTCAAGAACAACCACGTAGCTAAAATACAGAATTCAATTTAAAAAATATTCACTAAAAATTTTGTAAAAATATATTCATCTTGGTTATTGTTAAAAATACGAAATAAATGAATTTTAATTATGCAAATTTACTATAAATTGTATTAAAAAACTATCTCTATGGTTAATTACTTTGACGTTATTATTGCTTTTTAATGGCTTAATTTTTAACCACAAGCATTTCAATGACATACATGACAAGAAAATTAGGATATTGTTTCTGCTTACCAGCCATGTAAATGGTGAGCAATGGGATCTTTTTTTGTAGAAATAGAAAAATATTATTCATTGTTAACTTTGAATACTGCATTGTTGTGATTTTACAAAAGACTTTAATTTATAAAAACTTGATTGGTCATTGTGAAGTACAGTGCACATTTTTAAAAATATAAAATGATTTCTTGAAATTTTAAAAACATGCAAAACTATGGTACTCCTGATTTTTTAATTTAGGGGCTAATTAAACTTATTAGCTTGATTACTTCATTTAATTGTAATTTTTCTCGAGGCATAAAAAGGCGCAATTGTTAATATAGCTTTGATTTGATTTTTAAGCTATTTAATTTTAGTATTTTTAATGTGTTTCCTTATCACCAAGACGATCATTCAATTGATTTGAATAAAACATAATATGACATAATATATTGCGGTTATTAAATAGTTTATTTATGGAATCGTGGATAGAAGAATAAAATATAAATACATTGATATGGTGAGGCTGTTACTGATCACGATTATGCAATGAGCAGAATTTTTTGTGGTTTAAATATATTTGTATGTGAATTGATACAAATGTAGATATAAACTGCGATATAATTGATATCTGTCTGGTCATTAGAGAGGTAGAAATATAACTAATAAATTTACTTAAAGGTAACCAGAGAATTTTTTTAAATGAACATTCGAATAAAGTTGATTGAAAAGATTCAAAACAAAGATAAAAATCGCAGAAGTTTATATTGAATATGGTTATGCAGAAATATTTATTTTGAAATTGAAGATTTTCATTAGAAAATACATTCATTAAAATAACTTGAATTTCCATTAAAATGACAACAAATTTGCGGTTTTAAATTTAGTAAATATTTGTATAATAATAAAATATTTCTAGCTGTATATTATAATAGATTTTGTAACCCTTTATTCTAATGGTTTACAAGAAGAGCATACAACTCCTCTCCCATTTCATTAAGTCTGATTACACTTGAGGTTAGAATTCTCATGACTTCTTCTCTGACAGAAGGGAAAAGTTTAGAAAAATCGTTTGCATCAAGTTTTCGGATTTCTTTGAATAAATTGTTAAACAAATACACGAAGTTACGAGCAGAACCTAAGGTAAAACATTGCTTTTCTATCTCGTTCTCAGTTGTGACATAATTAAGATCAATATAACTAAATCGATTAGCAACAACCGCTTCAATATTTCTACCAACTTCTTCATTGTCGCTTTTAGCTATCGTCAAAATTTGCTCAATAGAAGATGAGGAAGCATTGTAGATTTCGCCAATTTTAGCGGGGACGCCCTGCCATCCCAAAGCTGGAAGAATGGAATTTAAGACTTTGTTGAATTCTTTGATATTCGTTTTGAAATTGTCCATGATAACAATGATTGTGCTGCGGATGACGAAAGGAATGTTGATGAGTTCTTCTGAAGTATTTTCAATGAAGCGGTC
>JAQFYG010004841.1:0-10569 GCA_034694325.1 Entomobrya corticalis | reverse complement strand
GTAATGTTTTTACATTGGTAAGTATTCATTTTGCAAGCAAATCAATGTTATGACCGTTAGAAAAGCTAAAAATTTGATATTTTTTCCCTCAGGTATCATCACGTAACTGTTGCCTGTTATTGTATGATAGCTGCCGCAGATGCTTTGGATCCCTCGGCAAGATGGTTTGCCGGTATCAACAGCTTGATTCATACAATCATGTATGCTTACTATGGAATTACGGTAGGTCAGTTTGTTATATTCAAAGCAAAATCCGGCTATTTTTCATAATATCCGTGTGCTTTATTACAGACATTGGGCTTTAAAGTGCCAAAACTGGTGTCAATTTCCATTACATCTTTACAGATAATTCAAATGGTCTTTGGAATATACATTAACACAACCACCTATTTACTCAAAGGTAGCAGTCTCTGAATGAATTCTTCAAATATATTAATTCTATTTATATGCGTTTTATACTTTTATTAAACGTTTCAGCTATTGGTGCAAAATGCAATCGCCCATTTTGGAAAATCGAGGCGGCGTTGGTGATGTACATTTCTTACTTGATTTCTTTTGTCCACTTTTTCTACAAATCTTACATTTCGGCCTCTGCGCTAGGGAAGGCTAAACGGACTTAAAATTTTGAGTTTAAAAACTGTTTAATAAACTTATATCTAATTTTAAAAATTGAAAAAAGCTTGGTTTTTCAATCACTGCAGTGTGCATTCTCCTGACTTCAACATGGCGTGTAGTAATCTCTAAAACTTATTTTATTGCTGCAACGTAAATACTTTTTCGTTTTTACAAATGCTATTTGCTCAAGTGAAAATTACATCAAATTATATATAAAATGTTATTAATTAACTATTGGTATAAATGAAGTGAACAAACAACTAAAAATTAAATAAACTTATAAAAAGAAAATGCGCTTTGATTTTTGGATTTTCTTACTTTTGAAATAAAACAGTACAAATCAACTGCAATAAATCTGATGGCGTAATAAATTACGTACAGAAGGCAAACTGTAAAATGTAAACTTTCACCACCCGGTTAGATGCAAACAGTTATCAAATTGTTTATTGACAAAGAAGCAAGAGAAATTTGTTTCAAGGAGAATCTCCGAAGCGTAATTATTGTAACGGAATTCTTTTTACCCATAAAAAAGGTGTGGTCATAAATAGATAGACGTGTTGCCACTCAAAACACTCCTGTCCAAGTTCTAGACTCGCAGCTTATTTTAAACTCTAAGATTCCGTTTTTAAAGTTTGTGCCAAAATTGGATTATTAATACTTCCATACTTTTTTTGATTAAACTAGACGCACAAGCATGCTGATATTTCTATTATTATTATATAAAGTGCCCAATTAGTTCTGAAAAGCAAGTTGTATGTAAAATTATACCTATACTAATACTAGTCGAGTGTAAACTCCGAGGACAAAACTACCGAATGTCATTGTTTGCTGCTGTATGGTTCCCATACACCCCAAGGGATATGATTAGACACATTTTTCTTGACAAAATCTGTTTGGTTTTTTTCTCCTCCAATACTGCAAGAAAACTTCGCCATAAACAAAGCACAGGAATCTCCCGTTGCCCTACCTCCGGCAGCAGTAAGATAAAATAGCTGAATATCAATTCTGTAGATCCCATTAATTAAAAGGGTGTTTGTGTCACATTTGGACTCGATCGGACAACATTTACAAGAGCTAGAGCCTTTCCAGGAAGACACAGACAAACAAGTTCATTCCACAGACTACTGTTTCGTCAACACAAACGTTGCCTTCGGTATTTGACAGGAGTTTTAAAAGTCGTAATTACTGTTAGATTAGGAGGTAAAATAAAACTACAAAATGTACAAGCAAAGCAAACTGGTAGATTCTGAAACTTTTTAAAATGTTAAGCGCCAAATTTGTCTTTTCGTTTTTTGTAAATAGCTACTTCAGCATTAACATGACACACTTAAACCCGCCTCCAAAATGTGCGCACAATGAGTCAAGCCAAGATTGACGACAAGAGGTACTAACGATTAGATTTAACCTGCAGATGCATTTAAACCTGAATTTGGAAATTACATGATAAGACTAAATGTATGACTGCAAATCTAGAATTTGCAATTTATTTCTGGTGTAGTTATTTATCCTCAAAATGATAGATTGCTCTGGCAAATCAGGTGCCCACCTATAAACAAAAGGAAAAAAAGGTTTTCAAATTATGGCGGCTTCTTTTAATGTTTTTAGCACATTAATGAACTATTTATCATATCCTTTAAAAATATAAATATAGATTTTTGGGGAAATTAAATTATCCATTCGTTTGTATAATAACTACACTGATAGGATTATGATACATAAACTATCGTTGATGATAGTTAATTGTTAACGACGGGGGTAACCACCCTCTAAGTCCAACTACCGGTAGTAGGGACTATATTTAATACAAGGAGTTATGAATGGACCCATGGTGCCATCATAATAACAGTTCAGTTTTGTCCTCTCTATTGATTTGAAAGATAAAAACATTCAAAACTCATGTGACCTTCAATGGCCCATAACACCCGAAGAGTTTGACTTTGGAGGCTGACAATCATTTCCTAAGGTTGTACGGCCCTAATATGTCAGCGTACAAATTTTAATGCCGATAGTTTAAGTCGTTTTTGAGTTATCGTGCAGGCATCCATATACACACATACGTACACAGACTGAACCGTCAGTGTATAAACAACCTAAATAGCATTTTTTAATGCAACCGGTGGTTAAAAAATGTAACTAATAAATACAGTAAAACAAAATCGGATTCATGCTTACAATAGATCACTAATGAAACAAAGACTTGAGTAGCTGGGAACTTGAATATTTCCTTTGGTTCACTGCTGATATTGTGATAATATAATGAAGAAAAGAGCAAAGCAAACCAATCTTGTTTGCAAGGTATTTATTTCGTGCAAGAGCAAAAACTGAGTTAGTGTACTTGCAGTCGTCTGAAAGTAAACATCACACTATAATTTCCCTTTAATCTCAAATTCCCCTCCTTCCATTCCAAATTTTTTTTGCACAATTCATAACATTTTACAAATTTTGTCGAGAGGATAAAAATGGCAGGCATAAGGGACTTTTACACCGGAAAAAATGTATTTTTGACAGGAGCAACTGGGTTTTTGGGTAAGGCGGTACTTGAGAAATTGCTGAGATCCTGTCCTCAAGTGAATACAGTGTACATACTTATTCGTCAAAAACCAAGATCAAGTACTGATGTCCAGAAGAGGCTTCAAACACTTCTGGAAAGTCCAGTAAATAAACTTACATTTTACATTTTAATAAAAGTTTATTTTAAAAAGGAAATTCTTAAAATGTTCTATTATTTTTCAAATAAAAGCTGTTTGAAACGCTGAAGTCAATGGACAATGGAAAGCTTTTGAGGAAAATTTGCCCAATTGAAGGTGACATTGGAGTGCCTTCTCTTGGAATAAGCCTAACCAACCGGGCATTATTAACATCCCAAGTTTCTGTGGTCATTCACTCAGCCGCAACGGTGAAATTCGATGCATATCTGCCCGATGCTGTCCAATTAAATATAAACGGTTTACGGCGAGTTACTCAACTTTGCAAAGAAATGAAACATTTAAAGTCGTTTGTACACATTTCAACAGCATTTGCAAATTGTGACCGGTCATTTATAGAAGAGAAAGTGTATCCGCCACCAGATGGCTCTGAAAAGCTTATTGAAATTCTCTGTCAAAGTAATAATCAATCTGATGAAATGAGTCTTGACAATGTACCGATAGAAGTTGGGAATAGCCGTCCAAACACCTATACTTTCACCAAGGCAGTGGCAGAGCATATGTTGACATTGGAAGCGGGCGAGCTACCAGTTTGCATTGTTCGGCCGTCAATTGGTACTGCAAATAATAATTTTTTAATTACACAACCTAATTTTTAAAATATTTTTAATGTCTTCAGTTTCAGTAGCTTGGAGGGAACCCTTGCAAGGATGGATTGACAATGTGAACGGTGCTACCGGGATTTTTGCGGCAGGAGGTCTAGGCGTTTTACGAGCTCTGATGGCGGATTCTAGGAAATCACTAGATATAATACCAGTTGATGTGGTAGCCAATCTTATTTTATGTGCCGCTTGGAAAACATCGTTTGAAGAAAAATATGAACCCATCAAAGTTTACAATTGTTGTCAATCAAGACACAATCCATTATTAAATGGAAAGTTGCCCAATTTATTTATGGAGAATTTCAGACACCACGTGCCTTTCTCCAATGCGGTTATTTATCCAGGTGTAACCATAACTACAAACCGTTTCCTTTACAATTTCATTGACTTTTTCATGCAATATTTGCCTGCTGTTTGTATGGATTTCTTTTCTCCGGGTGATTCCAAAAGGTAAAATTTATGGTTTTTACTGGTTAATATACCAAAAACGGCACTAATTGCTTCATTGTTTTGTTGTTTCTACAGCTTTTTGAAAATGTACAGGAAATTGAAAAAGGCTACAGCATCTATTGTTTACTTCAACATGAACGAGTGGGAATATGTCACGGATAACTCGACTAGTTTATTCAACAGTTTAAGTAAAGACGACAAGCAGAAATTCTACTTTAATGTAGATGATATAAATTGGACAGAATATATCAAGTTTTACTCAATTGGTATTCGAAAATATATCCTTCAGGATGAAGACTCTACATTGCCGTTTGCAAAAATCCGTATTAAGCGACTTGGTAAATATTACTTGACCATCAAGCTGCTAGTTTTACTTTTGATTTTTTGCCTTTTATTCAAGTTGCTTTGGACAGTTATCATTTTTGTAGTATAAAACAGAAATTTGTGTACAATAATTCATTTTCGTCAAGCTTTGTATTCCATTTATTGAAATCAGTGGAAATTTGGCCCAAAACATTTCTTTAAACAATATAATTTGGATACTTATTTTAGTTAATTATGATAAATCAATTCGGATTTTAAAACATTGAAATAGCTTCGAAGTATTTTATTTCTTTATCTGATAGCGTATTTTTGAATTGCATCAATTAAACATTGAAATGAAGACGCTCAAAAAAAAATTATTCAGCATACCATTTGTCATACAGTGTGTAAACTATTTTTTACCTCAAGTAGGTTGTACGCATGCCATATATTTTCATATGAAAGCAACAAAGAATCAAACAATTTTCTTCCATATTCATTTATAAGCATATTTATAAGATAATTACATCTTTGCCACCAACTATTACCAGTTTGAATGAGATGCATCAACACAGGAAAATAACCAACATGTGAACCACGTACCCAATAGCGTTTTTTCTGAATATCAGGATAACCCCTAAAACTGGTAATCGTTGGAATTTGCTTATCGACGGCTTAGTTTTCACACCACTTGTGCATTTTGAACTTGGAGTTATCTTGTTTCTACTTGTTTCACTAAATCAAGTGAATTGATTTTGCTAGATTGTGCACCATTATATATCTCTTTTTTCCAAAACGTGATATTGCATGCATTGTAAAGCTCATTCACGTATCTACAAGATGATAAACACATGCTGCACCAAAACGCAAAAATCAGGAAAATAAAGGAAAACATGAAAAGCAAACCACAAATAATGTAAATTTGCATTGACTATGCTTATTTTATGTAGTTTAACTGCATATTAGGAGCTTAATAGTATTTTCTCTTATATAAACAAATAGCCCAGCATTTTCCTGAATAAATACCTTTTGCAGAAAACAAGTTAAGAATTTCTTAGTCCTAGCCACTTCTTAATTTGCGTTCTTTAATCATACCAAAAACGTTGACTATAAAAATCTAACAAATCAACCTATCTGGTTTCGTAAAGCAAGTAAAAACCAGACAGGTGATACGGAAACTAAACCGTCAAATTAGTTAAACATTTTCTTTGAAACTTAATAACCACATAATTTATAACATTTTAGGTTTTTCTCTGCTAATAAATTCTACTAGCAAGCATCTGACAACTTAATTTATATTTTTACTTAATTTTTATTTTTAGATCCGTGATTATTAGAGGAGCCAGTTTGCATGGCCTGGAGTTTATTACATCTTACAGGAAAATCGCATTGTCGGTTGTATTCATGGCAATCCTGTCATAGCGTTTATCAGAAACAACATTTTAGGGCCTCAAAATGAACGCTACTGTACTTTAATGAAGCATTCTCGCATAAATAACTAAAAATAAATACTCAGAACGTTAATCGGGTTGACGGCAATAAACGATTATATTTTTAAGCATTTAATGTAACTGAATTACTATGCGTACATATTAAAAGTAACACTTTGGTTAAAACACAATTTGCTACATAATAAGTATAATGCATGCAGGCTGCAAAAAATAGTAATCTACTATTTTATTGCTTCTATTTATTTGACAATTTGCATACAATTATCAGGCTAGTGTTACTATGCCCCTAATTGTATGAAGCTTGCTATTCTCGACCTGGCACTTTAAACACTATTAATAAATTTTACGGTGGCTTTCTACAAAAAGTACAGTAAAACCTCCCTATAAGACCAGCTCAATTTCCCCCCGTGGTGTTTTACCTGTTAAAATCCTCCCTTATAAGCAAACTCTTTATAAGCAGAAACTCTTTATAAGTTTTTGCTTTACTTTTCTAGAAAAATGGCATAGTTCTCCTTTCCCGTCAGCCAAATTTCTTGCTTTCAACACGTTGCATAAAGATTTTTAAAACTGGAAATAATGGAAAAGAAAATTATCCCAAAGAACATCTTAGCTTTAAAATTCACATAGCTTAATATAGCATAAAACTCATAAAATAAACGTATCGCAGAAAAAGCAGAGTAGCAACAAATTCACTCGTCCTTCTCGGTTTTCTTAAACATTTGCAAAAAAACTTCACGTCTTATATAAACCTGATCTTGAAAACCCAAGCTGATCAGTACTCATAATCCAATTAGCAAAAGAGTATCCCAGAGCAGACTTCTAATCCGTAAGGAGATAAATCTCAAGAATGGATACCAGCACAAAAGAGAAGCACCTTGAAAAAGAGGACATAGACGACACAATGAAAATTCCAAACAAAGTTGAAATTGTTTGGAGAAATGTTGTCCTTTTTATCTATCTTCATATTTTCTCCGCTTATGGACTATATATTCTTGTAACTGGACAAGTGATGTGGAAAACATTTATTTGGAGTGAGTAATAAAAACATTTTAACTTGGACAATAAACTCGGACAAATACTAATTTTGTACGGTAATTCTTGCAGCCGCGCTAATTCATTTTTGCGGAGCATTTGGAATTACTGCGGGTGCGCATCGATACTGGTCGCACAAGTCATTCAAAGCCAAGCTACCATTAAAAGCTATTCTTGTATTTATGCAAACAGTTTCATTCCAGGTAAGTATGCTAAGTTATATATAAAAATGCCCTTAAAATGATTTAATTTTATAATTTATTGAATTTTGTGCAGAATAGTATCTGGGAATGGAGCAGAGATCATCGGTTGCATCACAAGTACAGCGAGACTGTTGCTGATCCGCACAACGCAAAACGTGGCTTCTTTTTCGCGCACATGGGATGGCTCCTTTGCCGGAAGCACCCTGCAGTCAAGGAAAAGGGAAAGACAATTTACATCTCTGATCTTGAGTCTGAGCCACTTGTCATGTTCCAAAAAAAGTAAATTTCAAAAAAACAGCAATAAATTCAAAACAAATGGTCTGACTTAATCAATGCTGAATTGTATTTTTTAACAGATACTACCTACCATTGGCATTGACTTGTAGTTTTTTCATACCAGCAATTGTTCCATGGTATTTCTGGGGAGAATCCATTCTCGTCGCTTGGTGTTTTGCAGCGCAACTTCGATATTGCTTTAATCTTCACTGTACATGGCTGATTAACAGTGCATGCCATTTGTTTGGCAGTAGGCCCTATGATGGGTAATAATGGAATTTTCAGATAATATTTTGTACTTGAGCAACTTATCTCAAATGTTTTATTTTTTTAGAAGCTTTAGTCCCGCGGACAACAAAGCTGTCTCAACATTTGCATTTGGTGAAGGATGGCATAACTATCATCACGTATTCCCCTGGGATTACAAAACTCATGAATTGGGTTTATCAAACTTTAATTTCACCACAGTGTTTATCGATTTTTTTGCATGGATTGGATGGGCATATGAGCTTAAAACGGTGAAAAAAAAGATTGTTAGAAATCGAGCTATGAGAACTGGGGACGGATCATGGCACAACCAAAGAATTGATCAAATTGTTACCGATGCGGCAAAAGGTATATGTCACATTGGTCCATGGGGATGGGGGGATAAGGACGTCCCCTTTCTGGATGTTAAAGTATCGGAAATGCTCCTTCCACAGATGTCATATCATGACGATTAAAATGTGGGACGAGTGTGGAAGCATTTCTTTTCTTATTTACATTCACGCGGTATTTTATTAAAAATACATTAAAACACAATAATATTATTTTCGGATCTTACATGTTTTGACTTTTTTACAGAGCGTTATTTGATTTTTGCATGAGGGTTTTGTCATACAATTCTTCATACTGTCATTTTCAAAAGTTTACGATGCGTGTATTGTATTTCTAATTTTTTTCCATATGAAAATTTTTATGTTTTTACTAATTTTTGTGTCAAAATGTACTATCATCATGTAAACATGTAACTAAATTTTGAGAAAAGTTTTATAAAGCTTTCAAATATGCATTTTTTTGAAATTTTGATAGCGTTATAATGACGTGTTTATAATGCCATTTGTGCCGTTAAGTTTATGAAATCATTACTGTCATTTGACAATTAAACTTATTTAAATATATACGTATTATTTGTATTTCCATATTATTCGCGTACTATTTATTACGTTTTAACTTTTCTTGAATTCCTGATCCGCAAATACCGCATTTATCAACCAAGCAGATTGAATGTATGTCAACACTCATGATATGATTAAACTTTAGTATAAAAGCATAATTTTGTAACTACTGTCTTCAGAAACTGAACTTTTGTCAGAATGTTCAGGTTGTATCACTACTTTTTATCTATCTATTTTGCATAATATTGATTTTTAAAAATTTACTAATAAAAACGACTTTTTGTGAATTCGTTATCTGCTCATTTGCAAAAATTCTCTTTTAAATGCAGAAAAGCATATAAAAATTCACAATATGTCGTTTTTATCAGTAAATATCAATAATATGCAAAATAGATAGATAAAAATAGAAAAAACCTTAAATTTCTTAGAAAAGTTCAGTTCCTAACTTTTAAGGACGGTATGTTCAATGTTCAATCTATTTATTTGCTCAGTTCCTAATCAAAAATATGGAAATTTTACACAAGAATCAGAGGAATTGCCCAAACTGGCGAACATTCTTAGCTACACTTTTTATACATAAAGTGTATAGCAATAACCACAACAACGTAATGTAGATGCTTAGAAATCATAGCGTTTATAAGAAACAATGCTCATGTTGTAGTATTTTGTTATTGCCTCGGTATTGTATTTAGTAGGATACCACTTTGTTCAACATGCTCAAATCCAAAATGTTAAGCACATGCCCCTTTCCTGTACTCGACCAATCAAAAAAAATTACGCAGCTCCAGCTTCACAGTTGTTCAATGTTTACTTTTTTCCCTTGTATTTTTGGAATGATAAAAAAGAGCACGCATTGGTATCTGTTGATTGGTCGAGCTCATGAAATGGGCATGTGCTAAAGAATTCAAATTCCATCAACTACAACAAAGTGGTATCCTACTAAATACAATAATTATGGGCCGTTTTTTATGATGTTTTTTGTGACGTAGATTAAGATTAATAATCTCATTAGTTTATATTACAATAATACACATAAAGATTCTTAATTTGTTGAAAATAGCAATTGCTCCACCATTTTCATGTTGTGCTTTCACAGTTCTCCAAAAATACCAAAGAAAATTTGTAAAAATATATAAAATAGGTTGACTTCCAATATAAAATATTTCTGAGTTTAACATTATTCAATAAGATAACTTTATCGCTAAAATGATTTATTGGGGTAAAAACCATAATAAACAGAAAATTTTAATTTAAATAGTTTGCAAGTGTAATTAATTTTCTAAATGTCGAGTTTTTATATTGATTTTAAAGCTCCGTGGTAATTTGACATTTTGAATGGGGGGAGTTGCATAAGTTTCAAAAATGTAAAATATAATATTACAAATAAATAAAAAACTATTTATTTGGAGAAATTTGGACTTTTAATCGACTAAAAAATCCATCAGAAAAATAAATCTAAACGTATCTTGAACGAACAATTATCACTTTTCGTTACTTGAACTGTAAAAAAGATTGATCACTTTAATTTATCTCTCTTTTAAAACAATTTTAAAATAAATTTTAATTATGTTTTAAATTTCAATTTTCAGAGCCTTGGATCTCTGGCTGGTGCAATACCATACATTATTACGTAGCTGAAACGTAGTGAAGCGTAGTTATGCTTTTGTCTTGTTTGTCTGTCTGTCCGTCTGTCTGTCCGTCCGCGCTCTAACTTCATTATACGTCGGCCGATTCTCCTCAAATTTGGTGCACAGATTGCTTATGGCAAGACCTCG
>JAQFYG010004840.1:0-10569 GCA_034694325.1 Entomobrya corticalis | reverse complement strand
ACTATAATAAGCCACATAATATCAGTGGGTTTTATAGGTGAAAGAAAGAAAATCAATGGTTCAACGACCCACTAGTTGTACATGTGACGGTGAATTTCCGTTACAACAATAATAACATAATATTTAAGTATGAACAATAAAGTATATGAATACTATACATATTTACATGTTAAAATAAATGCCTGAAAGCAAAACTGCACACTAAATATAAACAAACTTGACTATATGCAATGCATATCTAACAGGACGATGAAAATGTTAGAGAATCTGATCTAATATATTGGTAGTCAAGTACATCTCGTCTTTCCTCCTCTCAGCAACTGCCATACTCCAAATAAATGATAGCAATACTAACAATAATATCACTAGTGACTATTTGGAATCGGAACTATAGTATTATTATTGACAGTATTATGATTCGATTGTTAGTCAGATAGTCTCGTCTTGGCTTGACATGAGCTATTTTCCACCACTACCATACCATCATTCCATCACATATTTTCATGTTTCACTGTCTGTCTCCCTCATAATCAAGTTTGGTTGGAGTCGAATAGCGAATAGTAATAAGTAGAACAAAATATACAAGTGAACATCATAAAAATAAATATTTCACCCTGTACATTCAACATTGAATCTTTGGTAAAAACAATAGCCCTATTTTTACCACAAATGCCACTACGATGGGAAAATTGACATGAAGAGAGAGACAGACCGTAAAATACAGACTTGCGTTAAACTATGTACATGAAACTACAACGGTTATAGAATACTATGGCAGGTCATGTCATGCTTTTTTATAGAATGGACAAGATTTTCTAGACACTAGATACTTGTGTGAATGTGAATTTATTTTCCTTTTCTTTCCATCTTGAGCAGATGGATATTTCATGGAGAAGCTTAATAATAACAATTAGAAACATGGGTACATTCCTATTATCTGGTAAAACGACTACTATTACTAGATATTACAATATATACTGCGGGGATGTCGGATGTGCTGTGCCATTTTGTGTAGTAAGATATCGTTGAAGATCTAAAATAACAGACACATTCCGTTGAGAATCCTAGCGGCATGTTATAACAAAAATCTTCAAGAAAAGTTCTCCAAGAAGATGGAGAAAACACTTATAATGAGTTTTGCTTTTACTTGTATGCGACTTGTTTAAGAGAGTAAAAATAGACAATGGGGCCGCGTAAAGTCGTGCCCTCGCATCTTTTCATCTGTTCTTCTTCGTCTGTATATTTTGTTCTTGTGTCAATAAATAAATGCGATATTATGACCAGGTATATATACATTTAAGTTGTAATGTAACTATAAAAATAATTTGTAATATTGTAGGCGACATGTCATTATTGTTATCACTTTCCTCATCGCTGGAAGTTGTATTCTTTAGCCTCTTCAAATACTTGATTCACCAAAACGCACAAATTGTAAGTGATGTACTAGAAGAAGGTATAATAATAGATTTTCTTAGAAAAACAAGAGAAAATCAATCTCGAATAACCGTTCTCGGAGGAATCAAGGCTTGATATATGATATAAAAAGGTTTTAAGTAGAAGTGTGTCAATTTTCTTCCCTTGTCATTCCTTAAGATGAAACTGGGCCTTGTTAGATTACATGATGTACAGTTTCTTGGCTTGGTCTCGTAACATAGTTGAGATAGTATTTACTTTTGTTACATGTTTTCATCCGGAAAAAGTGTTTTAAAATTATTCATACTCAGGTTTTCAACTCAAGTTTATAGACGAATTGAGACTTGAGAGTAAATGAGCTGTGACGTCAACAGTTTATGACTCGGTATCATATACCTTGTTATAGTTAGCAGTATTTATGTAATATGAATTAGTTTAAGAAAAACTTTATTGCTCATTTAACCTCGTTGCATTGTTGCACTGGCACTGAGGTTATTAACTTAATGAATACAATCTACAACTACTTTAAAGGCCATTTCACTAATTCGATGGAAGTTTTTTAAATCGTAATTAAAAGCTACCAGGAATCCCCGATTCATTTTAATGCAATCTGTCACAAAGAAAATATTAGACTTACGTGTGGACGAAAACTCTCTTGAGGACAGCCTCGCCTTATCCCCAGATCTTCTTGGGAATGATGAATCAATATAAGCATATCCTCCACTACTTCCTCCATGTGTGTAACTTGCTCTATCCATAATTGGTCCTGTAGCAGGATTCTGGCTACCACGTCCCTGTCAAGTTTTCAAAAAGATTTAGGTTTAAGTATACAGTATTACATGGCTTTGTATTATGTTACCTGTTGATAAATCGTTTAATCATCCATAAGTCGTGAAAACGTGAAAAAAAATAAAGCAAAAATTGACACACGCTTCTATGCATATTTTATACACATCTTATGACAATGCTTCTTGTAAGTTCATCAGTAGTTTTATTATATAATTTTCCATTGCTTACTATTATTAAACATTATTATGTAACTGATTATTAAACATTATTATGTAACTGATTATTACTTGAGAATGTTACTAGAATGGACAACGGACAGGGCTGAAATTTACTGATAAAATAACATACATGACCAGTGAAGAAAATCCCAGCACACGTTTTAAAGTCATTGTCACAGCTTCTTACATAAGTAGTCAATTTGTCAAGAGGTCACGTACTCTATTCTGCTGCGTTCGTCTATTCCTGATCACGATTATATAAACCTTTTAATATCTCTGCACAACAGCTAACATGTTACCTGAAGTATACTCTTATGAAAAAATATTTTCACGTTACCCGTTCTCAAGAATTTCTTTGCTTGAAAGAAAAAAAGGCTTTCTTAAAATGTTCATGGTTTATTTGCTCTCATACTTGGCGTTATTTAACTGACTTGGTTACGTAATATATGATAAAAATAGCTCGAAAAGAGATTACATGATTCAAGATCCTATATATTTAAGTAATCAAACTAATAGCCAAGATTCACATTCTCAATCATCAAAAAACTCTTTTTATCGATACTTCCTTCTTCAATCTCAGCATTTTTTATCTGTTTTGCAATGTTCTTAAGAAAAAACCCTTTTAAACTGGACATGTATTTAGTATATCCATTTCTTTGGAAAATTACGAACATATTTCTCTCCTTTTTTTCTAGAGATTTCTAGTCATTTCCCATCGACACTCCGTTGAATTGGAAAGAAAAACCGTAATAATGACAACGGCAATAACCGTAAAAGGTGCTACAAAACAAAATCTAGCATGAACACAGAGAAAACACTCAATATGTTTTTTAGATTCTTCTTACCAGAGTCCAGTCAAAGTCATCTTGCTGTTCATTTGTCCAGTCACATATACCTCCATCAAATGTGCAATGTCCAGGGCACTGGTCCGCTGTTTTGAACATTACGTCATCAATGGCAATGAATCCGCGATAACGACGACTCAACTGTGAAGGCTCTCGTGGGATACCTTCCAAGTAGATCTACGCACAACAAAAAATATCGGTCAATATTACAAGTGTGAACAGATTGAAAACAAAAGTCAATTAACTGTGAAGATTTATATTGCTTTATTGCTTGCTGGAATGAAAGTAATATGTAAAAATTTAAGTTTAAAAAGCCATATACGAAGCCGCATGAACATAATGAGCATTGAAATGAGTGACATGGTCAGTAACAACATAATAGGTCATAGTTCACGCTTCACGTTGTTCGTACCATAAGCAGTAATCCAAGCAGACACCTTACCAACCATCCAAAAAAGTTTCCATCAAAATGTCTGCCAAAAGCAAACGTAAGCTGCGGATAGATATGAGCTAATTCATTGAGAGAATAGGTTTGTTCTATTGTTCTCTAATCTTGACTCTGCGCCTTGAGCTGAAAGGATTCTAGGAAAACTGCCACAAAGAACAATTGCCAAATAAGGATAACTTCTAAGCAGGCGGGCGACTGTCACTAAAATTTATTCCACCGATGTTTAAATATTTAATATTTTAGCATAGTTTTACTACTTTCAAAATGTTTTCAGCAAATTAATTAGCCTTCTGTCGCTAACTAACCCGATCTGACAAAACTGGTGAAAACATTAGACATTTGTCCGAGTGACAGTTGTCCAGACACTTTCTAAACTGTTTATGAGAAAGGGAAGCTTTTCTGGTATGCTAATATCCTAATAACCTGAAGACGGAAAATTGCTAATCTTTTAAGTTAATCAGTCAGTTACTTTAAATCCAATACTTAAAGTTAACTTTATAAATAAAACTATTTCTAACATCAACTTATATTCGGATATTGTGTTCTCGTAAAAGCTTCCAATCTATGCTTCCACATACAATTCTACTAGCGTTTATGCTCTGCTGATGTCTTAAAACCAAAGCAAAATGGCAAGTCGAAGAAATTTTGAGGAGTCTATCCAATACATAGTGAGAATAGGTTAAAAAGGTACAATTGCTTTTGCTACACTCAACTTTTTCGCTTTGTTCTATTGTTCTCTAATTTTGACTCTTCGCTTCACCAATCCCCACTACCACCACCTTGAGCTGAAAGAATTCTAGGAAAACTGGTACGATGAACCTTTGCCAAAATTAGGATAACTGCCAGAAAAATGTGTTAACCGATGCTTAAATATTTTAAAATTTAGCAAAGTTTTTACCAGTTTGGAAATGTTTTCAGCAATTTAATGACGTTTTCACCAATTATCCGTAGTCTTCTGTCGCTAACTAACCCGATCTGACAAAATTGGTCAAAACATGAGACATTTGTCCAAGTGGCAGTTGTCCGGACTTCGGCGGACTCGAGCAGAACTAACAACCGCTTATGAAAAAGGGAAGCTCTTTTGATATGCTAATATCCTAATAACCTAATGTCTCCAAATTGTCCCTCTCTTACGTTAGTTAGTTAATCACTCGGTTAATTAGTTAAGTTTTCAAGTAGTAGAATTTTTCTTGATTAAAATCATTAAAAACAATACTTTAAAGTTAACTTTATAAATAAAGTTGTTTCTATAATTCCCACATATTCGGATATTGTGTTGTCGTGAAAGCTTCCATTCTATGCTACCACAAGCAATGCTACTAGGGTCGTAATTCAGCATCTTTGTTCCGTTAATGTCTTAAAACCAAAGCAAAACATTGCAAGTCGAGAAAATTTTGAGAAGTTTAGCGAATGGAATGCATAGAAAGGATAGAAATAATAAAAGGTAAATATAACTACTTAAGCTTTGCTACACTTGACTTTTTCTCTTTGTTCTATTGTTCTCTAATACTGACTCTTTGCTTAGCCAATCACCACCACCTTGATTTGGTCCACCATCTATTCGGATATTGTGATCTCGTTAAAGCATCCATTCACATTCACCCCACTACTGTCTATGATCTGTTGTATGTTGTTGTTGTGTAAGTACAACCAAGTCGAAGGGATTTGGAAAACTCTAGCTAATTCATAGAGAGGATAGGTAAAAAGTAAAACCAATATTGCTCCATCCATTTTCTTTGTTCTATTGTTCTCCAATCTTGACTCCGCTTAAACCAATCACTGAGCTGAAAGGATTCTTGGAAAACTGCCACAAAGAACAACTACAACTGCTAACTCAGGATAACTGTCACTAAAATGTTTTACCGAACTTTCAAAATATTTTAAATTTTTGCAGGTTTTACCAGTTTGGAAATGTTTTGACCGATATCGTAATGTTTTCAAAAACTTTAGTAAAGTTTTTACCAATTATTCATAAATTTTTGTCGCTAACTAATACTAGATCAACCTGACAAAATTGGTGAAAACATGAGACATTTGTCCGAGTGGCAGTTGTCTGGACACTTTCTAAACTAACTGTTTATGAGAAAGGGAAGCTCTTTTGGTATGCTAATATCCTAATAACCTGCCGACACAAAATTGCTAATTTTTTTAGTTAATCAGTCGGTCATTTAGCAATTAGTAGATTTTTCTTAAACAAATCATTTAAAAAATAATTTACAGTTAACTTGAAAAATAAAATCATTTCTATCGTCGCCATCTATTCGAATATTGTGTTCTCGTAAAAGCTTCCATTCTATGCTACCACAAACAATTCTGCAACAATGCTAAAACAATTTAGCATCTATGTTCTGCTGGTGTCTTAAAACCAAAGCAATATGGCAAGTCGAGGAACTTTTGAGAAGTCTAGCGCATACATACAATGATACAATACATTATACAACATAGGGATGATAGATGAAAAAAAGTACAAGTAAATACAACTGCTTTGCTACACTCGACTCTTTCCCTTTGTTCTATTGTTCTCTAATCTTGATAAGTTCCACCAAACTCGCTTCAAATTTAAGCAAAGTTTTTACCATATTTGAAATGTTTTCATCAAAACTGCAATGTTTTTAGCAATTTAATAACGTTTTCACCAATTATCCGTAGTCTTCTGTCGCTAACTAACCCGATCTGACAAAATTAGTGAAAACATGTGACATTTGTCCAAGTGGCAGTTGTCCGGACTCCGGCGTACACGAGCTGAACTATTAACAACCGCTTATGAAACAGGGAAGCTCTTTTGGTACGCTAATATCCTAATAGGCTAACGTCGCAAAATTGCTAATTTTCTTAGTTAATCAGTCGGTCTCTGGTTAATTAGTCGCTTTTTTCTTAACCACATCATTAACATTCTGCTAGCGTCTATGTATGGCCAAAGCAAAATACAAAATGGCAAGTCGAGGATATTTGGAGAAGTCTAGCGAATACATAGGTAGGATAGGAGAAAAACAATAAAAGTACACTGCATTGCTACACTCTTCTCCGTTCCAGAGGACTCCAGCCGGCTCCAGAGTCCATATCTTTGCTAAATTCATTATAAAGTATGTTGTTAAAGAGGTACTTTTTGCAATTTAAAGTAATTAAAAATGTCAGCAAATTCTGCATCATTATATTCCATTTTCAGAAAAAGGAAACCATTCAAAAAAAATTCTCAAGAACTAATCAAGCAAAAATATATAACACGACAATACCAGGAGACAAGGATATGCGTTTTTTATGAATTGTAACCGTAAACCGTAACACGATCTACTTTTTACAACATCTATCAATGCTCCTCTTCTTTTCTAATCCTAATAAAAACCCTGGTTATTTACGTTGACACCCAAGAAGGTCATCATCACGCACGGAATGAAGTGAATTGGGTGTTCATCTTGAAGCCAGAAGCTCTACCTACATACCTACAAGACACTTTATTAGATCATGCTTCAAGTTAACTTGAAGAAAGCTAAGAGGAAAAAGTAGTCAAGCCAAAGTCAAAGTCACACACAAGCACAAGGAATGACAACGAATTGACCTTGCACTTTCCGCAAACAGCATCTCACGGTATCGCATCGTCGTCATCATGATCATCAACATCTTGTTCTTATATAATATCTGTTCGATACTAAAACTAGAAGTAATATTACATGGATCCTGATCCTGCGGTGACGGAATAAAAATCTACTAAAGTCGAACAGAAATTGAGAGGAGAGGACTGTCTCCATCTGCATCTGTATTACCGCCACAAATATCTTTACAGCATCACAGCTAGCAAGATACTTTCACAGTTAAGATCACTGGTACCAGTAGCTATTACATATGTATTGGGTAGTTAACCAAGTTATACGAGAGCCTATAAAGACTATAAACTATACTGACTACCAACTACTACTAGATCCCATTTTTATAGAATCTTCAGAAATTGTGTAATGAATGTCCATCTGTCATGATTTCATGTCGTGTCGTGAAAAAATGCAAGTTGAATGCCTGAGTTTTTTTTTGCAGAAGTGGATTCACTCCACGAGACGAGACGCCAGGCTATTCTATATAAATACATGGTTAAAAGACATACGCACGCCACCCGCAAAACAACAGTAAATTACTTCTTGAAGTTGAAGTTGTAGTGCAGCATTTAAAAATAAACAATGGTGACGGCAAAAAAAAGTTGAGACCTTTTTTCCATCATTATCATCATGACATGGCATGTGCGAAGTAGGGCCCCTTTGTTAAGGTTCTTTTTATGCAATTTCATAGGTTTCTTTGTACTTTTTGCAAGGAGCACATTTAAATACTTTAGTCTCTTTAAAATCTAGCAGCTCGTGTATTAATTTTAATGTTCTTTGATAAATATTTACTATTAAACTGTTAATATTCTTTACTACTGGTACTGGTATTCTCTATATATAACAACATGTCTATTTAATGCTTGCATTTCTTCTCTGCATTTTTCTTTTACATGTTTATGTTATAGACATAAATTGTTTCTGGCATTCTCTACAAACCTATCCTTGATTTATTGGCAAAAAACTGCACATAATAATAACAGGTTTCTCTAAAAATGGTAATCACAACGTAATAAAGTGCTTCACACAATTTCATATTTTTTTTGAAGGGGAGGTCTCTCCTCGACTGCTGACCCTGGACACTTTTCCATCAGGAAGAAAATTGCAATTTTCTCTTTGCTATTTTTATTTGCTTTTGCTTCATGCACTTCATGGAGAATACATAAAAAAACAGTACACAAAGATGGAAGATGAAGTGCATTCCGAGTCTATTGAAAATCATAAATTTCACTAAGTGTCCATACATTACAGGCGGATATAAGGCAATATATTTTCCAGTGAGATATTTTTTTCTCTCTGTGTGTCATTCCGTTTTCCGTTATAAATATTCTCTTCTAGAAAAAAAATGCCTTGGATTACTGGACATGCTATACTACAACTACATATAAATGACGTATGTATTCATTCTCTGGTGATTTATATCCAGCTGGTTAGATAGGAGGGTTTGGCGTTTAGTAAAGTAAAAAGATGTCTATCTATCTGGTCATGTTTTGTTATCGATTGCACTTTGGAATCTGTCTTTGTCCATTATCCTTGACTTTACACCCACTTGTTCCTCCTCCCTTATAACTTTTACTCTATTTTTTCCCTTTCTTAACCGCTAAAACAATATATTAACGTATGGATTGGGTTGGACAAGGAACAAGTAGTATTTTATTTTCTTCATTTTGGTTTCCTCTGTGCTCTGTTCGGTGGTCGGAGAAATAATGTTAGCCTTTTAGGGTCCCCAACTGTGTCATAACTATTTTCTTTCATCCAATATCTAACCAACACCTTATTGGCATTTTCATTACTTGTCTTGATCAATTCTCCTTTCTCTTGCATCTTGGTTGTCTTTATGTCCTATCGAGAATACATGACTCTGCATTTTTTCATCCAGGTTCCAAGTCTAAAGAAAGGTCGAATTGCGAGAAAATCTAATGAAAACGACTGAATGTGAAGTGAAAGGATTGTTTATTTTTTTGGAATTTCATAGATTTCTTCTGAAATGTTTTTCAAATAGTGTAATTCAAACAAGCATCATTCGCAATATAATTCTCTGTCAGTTAGGTATGGAATATAAGTTGTCAAAAAGGAGGAAATAAGCGTCATTGAAAAATGTCAAATGTGACTTTTAATCTGAAGGAAACTCATCAAAAAAGAAGGTGGATTTATTTATATTTTGTTTTAAAAGAAAATATACAACGTGGGCTGTTGTTCAAAGCATTTCAAGGGAAATTAGCATAAAAATGTTTAGTACCATTCCATTAAAATTTTATATAAATAGCACCATCTTCAATTTGTAGGCTTTATGCTTAAAAAGCAACCTTGAAGCATCGAGTTGATCTAAGGTTGAAAATTAATCAGTTCATTGTAATTTCAAAATTACTTACTTTGTCCTTTTTTACTTGCTATTTTATAATTGATCAAAACTATTCTGCCGTCATTTGATTAGCAAATAGCAAGTTGAAAAGCACATAAAGCGTGGAAGCATTTCACCTTTAAAATTTGGGTTTTTCATTTTAGGGCCTAATTAATTGTTTTTTTTTTGTGCCTCCCTCGATCTCATTTAAAATGATTTCGAGAGATTGTTAATTAAAATTTTAGCAAACTGAATCAAACAATCAGGCCAGTAAAGAACAAAAGTGTTTTAAACAAAAAAATGCCTAATTTAATGAATTTCAATAGTAGCATAGTGAATGAAGCTGCAAGCTATAAGCATTGAACATTACAAAAGCCCAAACGGTTGACGGCTAATTATCAGTCACTTTACCTGATGAGGATGCCGACAAGTGTAAACCACTTCGGCTGTTTTCCATTTCCCGTCAGTGGAGTCTCGAGTTTCCCAGAGAACAACATCCGCACCATGATCGCTCTCACGGTTTAGCTGACCCAAGTTACTATCAAATACGTAGCGTCCTTCCGACTGGAGAATAGGATGGAGTAGTACTCTCATTTTCTCGGGGCTCAGACCGGACAAGGAATATCTATTGATAATTAAATGATAATCTCAATTATCAAACGCATAAATAAATACCTATAATATGTAGTTGTTGATGATGGACCTTTAATAAGGATCGTTCTTTCTTCCTAATTGGCTTATGAAACCTTAGTATACAGGTCACAGAAGGTAACCTGATGTTCAATGGTATGAAAAACATTGGTAAATTGGAGGGAATCACGCTATTGTGCTTCTTTTGAGTTAATCATATTTTCAAACTAGTGCCGTTACCGGTTAATCGAAAGTTGCCCGTTAATTGATGTCGGTGAATATTTGTACTATAAGTCGTGCG
>JAQFYG010004839.1:0-10571 GCA_034694325.1 Entomobrya corticalis | reverse complement strand
CTGTAAAAAAGTTTCTAGAACATTCTCGTGAAATTTCTAGAAACTTCTGGAAGAAAAAAAAACTTTTTACGTCGGCGCAAAAGCCAGCCTGATTCTGACAGTTAATAACAGTAATAATAGGGCAATGATGATCAGACTGATATTTTCCGCTATCTATCTGCTTGGGTTTTACTTTTTCAGAAGTGATGGACCTGATTCCGTATTCAGTACATTTTATATGGCATGACCACTTAATGGTTATGATGGGGATGGCATTGTCGCCATGACAAAAAAATGTATCATCGTTTTTAGCTGTATTGTCCGAAGCATTTTTTCAGCAGTGAAAAATTGTGGAAATAATGTTTGTTCAGGGAAAGTAGTATATACAGTATATAGTGAAAACACTTTTGTTGGTTTTATACGAATTTGATAGTTTTTTAGGTAGGTAGATAGTACCTGTGCATATAACTTGCATGGGATCAATACTAACGGGAAAAAAGATTGCTAGTGAACGATCGCAAATTTCTCTCCCTGACAATTTTATGATGCTATTATTATTAAATAATATTTGCGTTTGCTTCATTGTATGGCTTCTCCTCCACCGTGTCAAACTGTGAGTGGAAGCGGCGGAGGTGGTGATGGTCAGATTTGTGGGTTGTGGGCATGAAGGGCATTATAATGTCGGGTGGGTGGAGGAGGATTGTATTTCACCACCGTCAAAAATACTACACACTTGAGCTGCCTGTTCGTGAAATGGAGAGGGTAGGAAGGAGGAGACGAGGACGAGCAGGAAATGTGCTCTGCAAAGATCTCTTCCTGGATAGATAACTGATTTGGCTGTGGGTCTATTATTGAGTTGTCCTGAGTCCAGAGGTCGAGGAAAATTGAAAGAGGAGAAGATGAGAAGTCGGTTGTTTTTCGAGAGTGGAAGTTGGTGGTCGGGCTCAAGTGCAAGTGAAAAGGTGAAGTAAAGTATGTCAATAGATTACACTTTTCTAATTCTCCTCAATTTCCCTTTTATCCTTGTATACATGTATATTATATTGGCATGGGTCAATTCTGTTAAGTTTTTAGGAACAGTATTGGGACGACTAAAAAAGTGGAGAGGAGATGCAGTCGGTAGTTAAAGGTTTCCACTTTCCAGTACAATTTTCTGTTCATACGACTTCGTCCCTGGGGTACCGTTTCGTCCATTCAGTGAAAAACCACACTGATTTGCTTGGAAACTCGAGGAAAGACCATCAACTATGGTTTCTGCAGGAGCGTGTACACACAGTGTACTTTTGGGGCACTTGAGAGACCTTTCGCCACTGGTAACTCAATAGAGTATGGCTTCAATGATCCTTTCCATGTCAGTGGAGAGAACCTACTCTTTTAATTCAAATGGAAAAACTTTGCAACAACTTTACACTAAGCTGTTCCATTACAAACTGCCAGTTAAAAAAGAAAGGGAAAGAATACGATGATCATTTAAGTCTGTTTTTTATTTCCTTGAGAGATTAGAGATCATTTTATCATCGGTCGATTAAAAAGGAACAATAATTTTGCACAAAGCGAGTTAATATTTTTCAGAAAAACAAAGATTTAGAGTATTTGGTTTCTTTGAGGTTCGTTAAATTTTGCCCTGTTTTCACGTCTTCCTCGTCTTCCAACATGACTGCAAACTTTGCCGCAGTCGTTACAACACTCGTCGAGGATGTCGATTCCCCTGTTTTTATTGAAAAGACAAGGGCAGAATGCTCTGGTAAGCCAATACTTGAGTTTGCAGCAGTTTCTGACCAGACAACAAGGACGCAGTTGGTCCACTTTCCTCTCCAGACGACAAATCTCTTGTTCCAGCTCTCTCCTTTGCCCGCGAAGTGTGTCGTTTTCCTGGAAACGAGATACGCTTGTAAGCACCACTAATACTACTCCATAGCATCTAGTATTTAATATCATTTCATATCATTTCCCATCTATATTTATATCTCTTACTCCCAGATAATATTATTATGCAGGAATGTATGCAATTGTATATACGTTACAAGTTACAATAGGTGTGGTGGTTTGTACCTGCACTAGTTTGAAGTAAATTGACCAGAGTTCAATGTCCACAACTTTGTAATCGTCATCTGCCGCAAGCTGAAGATGAGTATTTTGATCATTATTATTATTCGTAGTTTGTGTTTCGGTATTCGAGGTCATGCTTCTTGTTAGAAGATGAGTGTGTCCTCAGCTCAAGATTTCTCAACTCTGGTCAATTCTCCAATCAACTCGAAGATGTTCCAGGGAAACAGCTATAGAAAACGAAATAAAACCGCTTTTTGTAATCTAAATTTGAGATTGTCTGATATGTATAAATAAAAATTAGCACCTCAATTCTGCAAGCTTCCTTCTCCACGTCTCTAGTCTCAAAAAATCACTTCACAAATCACAACGCGATACATTATTCATGAAGTTTTCAATTTTAGAAGGAAAATGTTTAGAGGAATTGATGAATGTCTGGTTTTGTTTCTTGTTTGCGATGTGAGTTGACGATGTGAGTATGCAAGATTAAATTTGTACTCAAATACTCACAACTTGATCACAACTGGCAGTACTTGATCCTATCCTTGCTGAGAGATGCATACTTGAAAGTTGAACATCGACCTCTTGGGTCAAGTTTACTCTGAATCTTAATTATCTTGCACTTCTACTCACATTTTCTCAAGTAAACATCTCAAGACTGGATGGAAAAACCTTTTTAAAACTCGTATTAACATCATTAATTAACAAAGAATAAAGCAAGGTTAACAAAGTGGCAATGCTCACTTATTAAAATCGTGTTGTCCGTCTGTCTGTCCGTGCAATATCTTTTGAACGGATGCCAATTTTTCAATTCGGTTATCTATTACTCTATTACTCATCATCTAAGCTCCCTTCTTAGTAATTTTAAAGTTTATCGGACAATGGTAACCGTTACACTTTCAAAAAAGTTGTATAATGGTATATAGCTTGTTGCATGTCAATCGAAAGGTCTTTGAGCAACAATGTTTTTGATATCAACATTTTTAAATTCTAACTAACGGTTTCAACGGTAGAGCGATTTTAAATTTATTTTTGTTGTCCATCATCGCCTAAACTGATTTGTAGTGTCATGTAGCACGGTAGTTTTAATTCTTGCTCATGGCAATTGTTGGATCGTCGCTCAGCCACTTTGCTATGTGTTAGCTAGCTGGGTTTATTTTTTACCTAATCTATATCCCCTGGGGGGTTGGATATATCTGTACTTGTCTACGCATAATCTCAAGAACGCTTCATCCGATGATTACAAAAATTGGTAGACATGTTTAAGTGGTCATTAGAAAGCATGCTATTGATTTTGTGCTAAATTGGTCAACCTCAGGGGATCACGAGTCAAAGGTCAACATTTTAAACATAGCAACATATAGCATGTGATACATCATTTGAACGCAAATAAACGGAGGGACATTGTGCAATGAATATTTTTACCATCCACAAATCCCCGACATAAGGCATTCGGTGCACCATTCAAACAGGGATCCCCAGAAGCAACCCCGGCGAAGCCGGCCTGTTTTATTATATATATTATTAATATCCGTTACATCTGGCAGTTGTTTGTATCGGCTTTACCTGATTTATATTTTTCTGAAAATAATGAAAGGCATTTCATTCAATTCCCTTCTATTTTTCCGACAAATTCACTCGTCCTGATCATAATACTTTTTTAATGACATTCACGCTTAGATATACCTATGTATTTCAAATATATTTTGTCAATGCTGTTGGTAAGCAAAACCTAGTCAAATTTTTGTCGATATTTTTGCCACTTTTACATTCACTGCTCGTTTTGAGTGTCGTGTACTCTTTTTCTGGCTGTTTTTAACCTTTTTTAAATATTAAATGGAGAAAAAATGCTCATAATGCTTATCATCTGCTCTGAATGGCTGATCTGCTCTACTTACGACAGCCACGCTCTTTATTCATACTTTTTATTACCAACGCCTTTTTTGCGTGGAGAAATTGTTTTGTTGGAGAATGAGAGAAATTTTAACTGCCTTGATATTATACTCTACACTTTCGTTGGATATGACAACTATCGATACCAGTTGTAATGGAATGGAACTATAATATAAATACAAATAAAATACCTCATATTCATATCGCAATGATATTTTGAACACGTGCCTTTGTAGCAGTTGCCCAAATTTATTTTAAAAAATTCTGATTTATTTGCCTTTGCTGCTGATGCCCTATATTTGTTAATGTTTCACGTTACCCCGACCAAGTACCAGCTACTAGCTATCATTGTCATAATCACACCCGAAATCCATCATTTAATTTTATTTCTAAGGGAAAAAGCGAAATATCTCAAAGAAGAGAATGAGAGTGGGCAAGGCAACGGCATCAAATAATTGTTAGATTTTCTTGTCGAGATGAAGAGAAGAACAAATCCTTTTGGATGAACATATCCTGCTACATCGTCGTTCATTTCATCCGCCAATAATACAATATTATTTTCACGCACATCACCTACTATTAACTGCTATGTACATATGGCGTTTGCCCGTTCGTTTTGTAACAATAAAAGCACTCTTTTCTTCAGCTCAACTTGTTCGCCAGCACATTTCCTTTAACGGATTATTGCCCTATTTCAAATTGACTTGCACTCCTCCACCTTAGTAGCCTCCTCCTGTCCCCTCTCACTGTTCAAACTTGTGTGGTGTGTGCTCACTCATGCATAGTCAATCTCAATTACAATTACACTACATGTTTATTTGTTTCTTCTCCACTTTTTAAAGGATTTGTTCCAACATAAAAACGACGGACATTCGTATTTCCATTACTTTCCGTTCCATAATGCATGGAAGCTGGAAAAGATTGCCGTTTATCGTATCCAAGTATCACCGTCGTCTTATCAAGAAAAAAAGTGTCCAAAACCAGAGTGGAGTCTATGTTGTAGTGGCAACCATGGAAACCAGCCAATAGCCAGCTATATTTCCCTCTTCCATGAACTTACCCTTTACGACAATTCAGTTAACTTTAACGAAATATCTGTGTGCTTTATCGTCATCATCAAAATGGACTTGGGTAGTGACGGGGAAGCCTCTTTTCTCCAATCGTTGTCATTATTATTACGGTACATTCCTCCACACTTTTACAGATTTCATGCCTTTCTACCCACTCTTGCAATTACTTTCCCTCTCTTTCTCTCTTTATTATTTTTTTTTCAAAGGAAGGCGAGATATTTTTAAAAGTTACTCGACTTTTTATTGATTTCCTATTTCTTCCAGTCTATCTACCACTATTAATATTATTCAATTCACTTTTGCAAGCAGTGGGAGTGAAGTTTAAGTAACGAGGAGGAACCACATCAAATAGACAGAAACAATCATAAAAGTTGGTCATTCTGACTGAAACACTCTAAAGTAAAATAATAAATTCTCCTTCTGTTATTTCATCTTCAAAAAGTCTACTATCAGATATCCATTAAATTCAACTTGCATTAGTGTTTTATTAACTTGTTTCAAATTCTGCTTGGTAGGAACGCAGAACTACAAAGTTAAAAATGTTCCATTATTTTGTTTTACGTTTATTATTATTTTTACCTTTCTAACCCTTTTTCTCGATTGATTTTCCTGTGAAAAAGCGTAAAAAACAGCAAGAATTCGTTGGTTTTTAAGAGAAAAAGATAAAAGGAAAGAGAAAGAAGGATTATTGTTTTTTTATTTTGATACTGATAAATATCCTCATCATCAAAATCATCTTGTTTCAAAGTTGATGAACTCGTAAGGGGTTCGAGCTTAAAAACATGTAGTCTGGTGAGTGGTTTGAGTACGTAGCGTTTATTGCAACAGTGAAAAACGTCCGGATGCAGACAAGCTGGATCCTTGATACTTGATTTGAAATGGCCGTTTTTATTTTTACTGTCTTTAACCGTTTCACTTCAAAAGATGCGGGATGATAGGGGTGGACCAGAAACACTTATTTTTTGTGATGATGATGTGGATGTGCGAGATGCTCACCGAAATGAGTACTGAAGGAATCGCATAAATAATGTAAGATGCCCTGAACAGAAATCATGATCACATTCCATTTTTCGCAATTGATTAGAAAGATGTAAGTGGTCAAGTAGTGTGGGAAAGCGACAGTCCAGAGAACAGAGATGGGAAAGAATAATTTTTAAACCTCTTGTTTTCGCTTTAAACCTGTGTAGAAGTAGATGGCCAAATGAACACGAAGGGCTTACTCTTCTCATTTATTATTTAAAAGGATACAAAACCTACAGTTTTTAGGAGGACGGAATGGTGGCGGTGGTGCAAAAGCTTTAGGTCCTCAGGTTTTACAACAGCTATAACTATAACAGACTCATCCTCTGAGTTTTTCGGGTGTGGTTTTTATTTACTTATTTAAGACGCTAATAATTTTCTCATGTTTCCCGCTAACAAAATACTTAAATGCTTTTGTCCCGTGTCCGTGTGCAACAAACTCACACACAGCTTTCTTTTCTAATCCGATAACTAGAAAGATCAAGTCACGGCGGTGAGTTGTTTTGCTGAAGGTGGGCACGGGTACGCACGGCGGTAGTAGAATTGTGTCTATGTCTATGCGCTGCGAATGCATAAAATAAAATAAAAACTTGAGAGTTTCTCTACCTCCGCCACCATAGCAACTCCATCAATTGGAGTGTGTAATAGTTGGTGGCAGAGTAGTAGTGTGTGTGGAAGTGGATAATATTATGGCCGAATGCGGGAGCACTTTTTTCTTTTATTATTCGAAGGAGAGAGAGAGAAAAGAACATGTGCGTGTGCATATCCCTCTCCACAAAAGAATTTATGTCTTTGGAGTGAGTGTCTTCATTATTCTGGTGGCAGTGGTGGTGATTATTGTGCATGATGTGGGAACTGTTTGCATAGCCGTTAGAATTTTAGAGGAGAAGAAGGACGGAGAAAGAGAGTAAAGAGAAAGTGAGGCAAAACCATGGAAACCACATCTTTTGGTAACCTGTATTTCTCCCCCTCTCAAAAAATAACTGCAAGTCTACTGTGCCAGCATGAAGACCACTGGAGGAGGAGGAAGAAGAGGATGATGCTGAGGACGAAGAGGACGGAAGGATGATGTTGTGGTCGCTGGCACTGGAATACCAAAGGGAAAATCCACTGACGAAGAAGAAACAAAGTGTGCTGGCTGTTGTGTGTATGGCCATGTCACTTGTAAATGAATACAGAGAGCACTGCCATTTCAATGGAATGTGAAAAGAATGAACGGAAGGAAGGAAATGTATGCAGTGTAATGAATGAATGGAGGAGGATGATGCTGATGACGATGGGAAATGAAGAGAGAGGAAGATAGTTTGTCTGTTGTGTGCTGTTTGTTTGCATGCTTTCACTGCTCTCATCTGACTATGATGGTGAAGGGAGCAGAGAACAATAATATATGGCTATCGTAATGAGTTTGATTCCCTCTCCGTTCACTCGACTCACTCATCCAATTTGCGAATGAGCACAACAACCATCCAAAGCCTTTGCAGTCCGAAAGAGTTGGTTTTCAAAAGCAGCAGAGGAGCAGTTTTGCTATTTACATCACCATCCATCCATCTATCCACATTCATCCATCCATGCTATTTGATGCTTGCAGATAGAGCAACGGCAGCCGCATCACTGCCATTACCATTATTATTATTACTTACCATGAGTATTATCATTATTGTCATTACTTCTATCGCAATCGCCGCACTAGAAGGTATATATGTACCTATAAGCATAATGTGAGGTGGTGGATTGGTTAAAAGGGTGAATGGAATGATCCAAGTTCCAAGGCGGGCACCATATTGGGAGCAGACATTACATCACCAAGAGAAGGGAGAAGGAAGCAGAGAGAAAGGGCTTCACGCTTCCTTCGCAGCGAAATAACAACACACAAGCAAAGGAGCTCCAAAAACTCCGTATGCACACATTATTATCATCATCGTGTCATGTGGAGTTGTACAATTTTTTTTGGAATAAATTCTCCACTGAATGCAGAGAGAGAGAAATGTGGGAACAAGAGGAATAAATAGTGGCTATGAGTTTGGTGGAGAGTATGAACTTGAAAATAAATGGGCACAACAAGTCATTTGGAAAACTGTACTCTTGACAATATCACCTGTCCCATTTGGGAAATTACTGATGGTGGCAGTGGTGGTGTAATGCGATAGCAGTGCTGCGAGCAGGAATACTTAGCCATCAATGCTATTATATGTTTGGAGGAGTGAGTGGAGTAGTTAGTTACCTCCACACAATAATGGCGTTCTCTGCTGCCTCCATCCAGAATACATTTTAAATGAGCATATTTATGACTCCTCTGAAATCTGACTGGGAACTCTATAAAGACTATTCGCCGGTTATATGCAAGTCCCCAGATTCATATTCAAAATTCATAATCATGAAGTTTTCTTCATAAAATTTACAAGAACGTTGGATTTAAAAAAACATTGTCCTAACTTATCATGTTAGGCACGTGAATACTAATTTTCAGCCTCCTTCTAACAAGGGAGCCAGGGCGATCCCCGCAGAATAGCCGCTTGACCTTTGACCTCTCGTACTGAACATTTTTAAATGCAACCTATGACTTTAAGCCACCACTCGACTCTCCGTATTACATTTACTTTTAGATCATGTCATAGAAGGTTGTACATTTTGAATATGAATCTGGGGGCTTGCATATAACTGGCGAACACTCTCTATACTCACTTGCAAGAGAGGACTGAAGAGAGAAAATGTTTCTAGTAGTCTCTCTCTCATTCTCTCTCTTTCCACCTATCTATCTGCATAAATAATTACGACGACACGAGAGTGTGTTTCCGTGGTGGCAATATATTATCCACTGGCATGATACTATTATACCGTTGGTGATCATTAAGTCAGCCTTAATTATTTTTTACATTTATTTTTATTATTAAAACGCTCTGTTCAGATTTTTTAGACATTATCATTGCGAAGAAGAGTTTAAAAATTGGTAAAAAAGAAAATGTTTTATAGTTAAAATGGAGACTAGTGGACGACGGTCTCCTATTGCTTTACTGCTTCACATTGATGTACTTTTTATCACTGAACGCTTATAACACGGCGGTTATTAAAGTGGTTGTTGGAGGAAATCGAATTAGGGGCGGATACCGCTGGCTCAATGGCATCTTCAACGGTGACGATGGGAACACCGGCGCTAGCGTTTCCTTTATCTTTTCCGAAGAATATCTGGCAAAACTGAAAACAACAACAGCCTGATTGTTCCAATTTTGATTTTTCAACTTGAAGTCGCTCTACCTCTTGCTTGTATTCAATATTTATTTCACGCAGTTTCTTGTTATCCTAAAAAATATCAAGAACAATAATAACTAATCAAACAATCGTTTAAAAAATACATTTGAATTTGTAAAACTGAAATTCTTACTTCTTGAAGACGAGTCATTTGCTCCACAACATCCTGAAGCCTTTCCTCCTGTTGTTCTGCTCTAATCTGAAGGTCGTTTATTATACTCTCGTAATCCAATCCACCTGCCCTCCCTTTTCCTCTTCCGAGATTACGAGCTTTATCCATTATGATAACCGTTGTTTCTAACCAAAAATGCTTAAAATATTTTACTGTTCAGTTACCGTTGAAACACACGTGTTTTGCTTCGGATTGTAACTCAGCAAATGAACTTAATAAATGACCACCAGCACACCGGTTTCCGTAATAATAACAGCAGCAACAAACTTCCCCATTGCTATTTATTTATTACGATAAGCAATGATGTTGATGCTGACGATTGTAGTGATGATTCAATTTCATATTAGTTGTCATAAAATGTCAGTGACACTCATAAACAATAAATATGTATAATCATTTATTTATAACTTATAACACACGGCCACTGACCATCACACAAGGCACGAGTGCTTATCTTCGCAAGGCATCAAACATTGAAATATGCAAACATTTGATAAACAAAAAAAAACAGTACAGCTCTTGTCCAACTGTTTGCTTTTATCATAGAGGAAACAGTTTTTACGATAACGCCATCACCACCACTTCCATGACACAACCGTCTCATAATAATATTAATAACAATAATAACAGTAATCGGGTCATTAACTGATTGCAGTGTTTTCAGCAATTTTACATTATTATTATTATTCTGTTGCATGAGATTGTGCATTTTTATTTTGCAAAACGCTTTATTACTTTTTGGCGGCCATAACCTTCCATCATTTCTGGTTTTGCTGCAAAAGCAGTAATGTAGTACCTCTAAAGACTTGAAAGCCAAAATGCAAACTTGCCCTGAAGTCGTGGTGTTAATAAATCCAACAGTTGCTGCCATTCCGCTTCCTCCCATTACTGCACGTACAAATAATAATATTTAATTTCGACTTGAAAAAACCGATTACAAAAGCAATGCTGAAAGTTTGATGTAATATATGATGGGCAATGGGCATACAAGAGCAAGAGTTGGTTACTCACGGACGGACATACATGGGTGCATTCGGCAGCTTTCAGTAAATGAAATTTTTCATGTTAAATTTTTTTAATTTCTTCGATGCCAGATTGTTTAGCATCCTTTTTGAGGTCAAATGACAATTTTAAACTTCAGGCGT
>JAQFYG010004838.1:0-10574 GCA_034694325.1 Entomobrya corticalis | reverse complement strand
ATTTTTGTAATTAAAACAAATGTAGTAGTCGCTTTAAGCTGAACATCATGACATGGGAATTAATCGAATGCTGTGCTTGCAATGATGACTCATAAAAATCGTTCAAAAGGAAAATATATAATGAGTACAAATACATAATTTACGAAAGTTTGAGTAAATAACTGTGGGGTCATATTTGTCTTAATAGTTCTTCAAAATAAGCATCAGAAGTCATAAAATCATGCAATAATTATCTCTGGTAATTTGCACACAAAGATTACACTTTTTTAATGAATAGAACTAATTTGAATTAAATGATCGTTTGAAATATTAAAAATTGAAATAGTCGTCGTTCTCCGTACTTGACAATTTCCAATATATTGCAGCATTCCTAATTATTGTTACGGTATGAAAATTAGTAAATACACTAGGAAAGTATGCAGTAGCATGTTCTTACAAAAGGAAGATCTTGTCAGATCTAGTAATTTTAGCAAGCAAAAAGAAGGCTATTCATGCATGAAACAAAAATGTATTGGTTTCCATCATCGAGCGTGATGCTGCAAGCATTATCAACTACTGCTTCTTTCTTTTCTTTTTAACTTACCTCCTTTTTACAGAAAACAGTACACTAACGATTTCACGTTCACTCCCATATTTATTATGTCAAGTAATTTTGTTTGAATTGTCTTCAACTTCATTGTATTCTTGTTACCATCTAATTGTAGAAAATTGTATATTGTATCAGCACTCAGCACTCCTTCTGCCGAGACTGCCAATAAAGAAAGAAATGGCATGCAAAGATGCAAATAGAAACATCATAATAATAATATGAAACGCTTCACAGGAAAGAAAAACGTAAGCTACAGAATGGACTTTTACTGTAAGTTCAAGTGCATAAGCGAATGGATTTCTGGAAGTGTGGTTTATATATTTTATATATTAAGTTAGTTCCTAAAAATATTTTCATTTCACGATCCTGTACATCCAACCATGGATAGATCTACCGATCCAATAACTGAGTTTACTCCAAAGAAACTTCCTCAATTTATTGCTGCAGGAGTTGGTAAATTTTCAGTGTAATTCTGGATTTGAAAAGCATGAGATTTATGTAAAAGCCCTTTAATTTACTACCAACTTAATAGCGTGAAAATGGTTTTCATGTAGAAGAAAGTGATTGAAATAATTCTCTTTTTCAGCAACACTCGGAGCATTGGGTTTGGGTACTGTATTGGGTTATACATCTCCAGCACTACCCGATCTCAAGAACTCGACAACTTTCTCTCACCTGGAGGAAGCTGATTATTCATGGATAGGAAGCATTGCACCTGTAACATAACGCACAAGCACAAAGCAAACCGATTTCACAAGCATGCATTCTTGACATAAATCGGAAATTATTACACTGCTATTTTTTGCACAGATAGGAGCATGCATATCTGGATTTTTTGCTGGATATGTTGCCGATAATTTTGGAAGAAAGAAATGCATGCTTGCTGTTGCTCCATTATTCATCCTGGGCTGGCTTCTCATAGCGTTTGCTGAACACGCAGAAATGATTTTTGCTGGGCGATTTATAACTGTTAATTCTAAATATAATATTGGACAGAATCCATATATTTCTTTTGAAAAATTCATTAAATTTATTGTATACAATACTTGTGTTGTATGTAGGGTTTCTGTGGAGGAACTTTTTCGTTGGGTACTTTATCAAGATATTTTTTTTTGAAATACTTCATAAAATGCTATACAAATCTTGTATAAAAATCATTTTCAGTCATATTTCAAGACGTCTTTTTATTTTTAGCTGCCCCGGTGTATATTAGTGAGACTGCTGAAAGCAGGATTAGAGGAACATTGGGAAGTTCATTGCAGCTTATGATAAACTGTGGAGTAGTTTTCACGTAAAATATTACAAGCCAATTACTTCAACATGTTTGATAGTTTAAAAAATGAATCATGCAAATTGATTTATTAATTGTAAACCCTATATCAGGTACATAATAGGTTATTTTCTGGAATGGAACTGGTTAGCTCTAGTGTGTGCCGGAATTCCTGCGATCTTTTTTGTAGCAATGATGTTTATGCCGGTGTGCTGTTATATTCATCATCAGTTTTTGCAACTTATATTAACATTTAAACCTTGCATTAAAAATATAAACTGAAACTTTAAATATATTCAGGAGACTCCCCGTTACTTAATGTCAAAAAAAGACAAAGTTGGAGCGTCGAATGCATTGAAATGGCTTCGTGGAGCTACGCAGCACCAACAAGTAAAAGATGAATTGAACGATGTAAGTAACAAACGAAAGTTTCCATTACTTTAATTCGAAAAATGTATTAAGCTTGAAAATTTTCAATCCTTAGTTGCAATCTAGTATTGAAGGTAGCGAAATTCCTAAATTCAGACAACTTTTTACGAGAAGTATTATGCAACCACTCGGAATCAGTTTGGCATTGATGTTTTTTCAGCAATGGAACGGCAATGTATTGTCAAACAAAGAATTTAACATGAAGCGTACGTGGTACGTAAGAAAAATTGACATTGTGCCTATAAGAAGATAATGATGATTATGGATTTTTTGCAGAATGCCATCGTGTTTTATACGGTAGACATATTTGAGGACGCTGGCTCAACACTTGATCCGAAAATTGCTACTATAATCGTCGGCCTAGTTCAAGTAGCAGCATCAATTGTGGCAGCAATTCTAATGGACAAAGCTGGTCGAAGAGTCCTTCTCTTGCTTTCAGGGGCACTGATGACAGCTGCATTATGCGTATTAGGTGGCTTCTTTTACATGAAAGAGGAAGATCCGTCTGTCAAAGAATCGCTTGGGTGGCTACCTCTCTTATGTTTGATGGTTTTCATTGTTGCTTTTAGTTTAGGTAAAAGTGTTCATAATTCTTAAGCATTGTTACTTTCTCTGCAAATTTCCTAAACTATAAATATTGGCATATTGTAGTTAAGAATAATTGTACAAGGAAATAATTATATTTTGTTTTATAGGCTTTGGACCCATAGCGTGGCTTCTCGCAGGTAGGTAAATCTAGCACTGTCATTCTCTTTGCATAATAGACGTAATTTTAGTAATTCAGAAAATTTCAAATATGTCTACAGGCGAAATACTTCCACCTAACATAAAAGGTAAGATGTTATATAATATTCCTTTGATGTGATATCTTTCGTTCGCACCTTTCATTCACCCCATGCCCAGTAAATATCTACAATATGGGTTTCATGTTTTGTGCTATAATTAGGTAGAGCTTCAGCCCTAGCTACGTCATTCAATTGGCTAAACACCTTTATAGTAACAAAAGTGTTTGATAATATCAAGGTATTATTTACCATTTTAAGGCAGCTTTCATCCCTTGAATTGATTATTGCCAAAAGTTTATTTGTTGTAGATTGGAATAGGAATCGAATGGTGCTTTTGGATATTTGGAATCGCTGCATTTTTGGGTAATATATTTGTAATACTGTTTGTACCAGAAACGAAAGGGGCAACTCTCGACGAAATTCAAATGCACTTCCAAAGCAAGCGTGATCAACGATGTAATATTTCAAATTCATCATCTTCAAATCGCATTGTTTCTAACTTATGGTATGTATGTTACTGAAGATATAAAAGTCATAAATATGTTAGTATATGATCATATTTTGCTTTTACAAACAAAAGTGCAGCAAAATGCACTATAATTTATTGAATACCTTTACTTTTTCAACTCTGGTGCGCAGAAGTGACGACCAAATGACCAGAGACACTAGAACGGTCCTTATCACATATCCGTGAAGTTGATGTAAGCACAGATTATAATATGTAATATCATCCAATCATACATACGTTTTGTTATCAGACTAAACCATATATACAAGACAATGATATATACGATAAACATAATAAACTGATTACATTCATCCTTAATTATTTTCTTAACTACGATTTACTCAAAGTGTTATTATATATACTTATTGTATAATATATAATATATACTATGCATTTAATCTTTGTCGTCATTTATCCTGCGGAATCTCCCACTCATTTCACATCACATCTAATTACAATACAAATATTCTCTGTACCTAACATACATTGTAAAGACTTACGCATACACAACCTTGAAATGTAATATGTAAAATAGCAATTTAGATATTATCGATATTATCATTACGCTTATTACGCTAATATTGAACATACAAAATAAAGAAGTGCGTTCATCAGTTTCAATAAAGTAACTGGTTAATAATGCCAAAAGTACCGGTGTGTTTGGGTAGTTGGGTGCATGGTATTCATCTGACGAGAAAGTTTACTCTTTATGAATATCCTCATCGGTCGCTTGCATCGAAAAACGAGCAGTACTGAAAATGGTGGTTAGTGTTACTAACTATATTTTTGTTATTTTTTTCATTTGGAATCTATTCGTCAACTTCAGGGAAATTTTAAAGCAATGCTTGTGAGCGTTACAATCAGTGCATTTACTCACGTTAACTTACTATCACTAACGTTGGGAAAGGAAAAATAATGACAAATTCTACTTTTAGAAGAGTTCAATGTTCAATAAGCCATATTAAATTTTCATTTTTAGAATGATCAGACTGTTTTGTTAGCTAATAGTAAATGGTCAGTTCTTACACTTTGAGAGCGTTGTAATATATTTTATAAAATTTTAATTATGGCTGTATTATAATTCACTAAAAGCTTACTTTACAAATAACTCCTTTTAGACATTCATCTGCATTGATAGGGTTTATTTTAAACTTTGGTAATTAATTGGTAATGCTTGTTGTGATTTTCGATTGCTGTAAAGATAGTTTGACAACTTTAATTGATAAATGATTCAGAGCATTAATAAGCCCAGTAAGTGCAGATCGCCAAATTAACGGTTATAATCAAATTCAAACAACTTGTACAGTGTTTTATGAACGTTAGGGTAGGGTAGAACAGTGACTCCAAGTAATACTTATAAAAATAAAAGAGAATTCACAAAATTATTGTCTTGCGCAAAGCTCAAAGCCAATTTTGTAGTAACTGAATCAAAAATTAAGACAAAATACTTCCAATACAACCTCGTAATTACTAAGCGAGATTCAGCAATTTACATCGCAGATACGGGCGGAGTCCGTGGGGGTCTTTCGTAATTGACCAAGCGACGGCCGACGAGATATCTATAACAAACAAGAAATTTATATAATACCAACACCAAAAATTGCTACCATTACCATTTGTTTTGCTCTGATTTACAATCGAAGCGTATTATATTCAAGACATAATAGCAAATTTACACTCACTTGTCGTTTTTAATGTGCTCATATAACTTTTTAAATTGCCGAATCTGGAACGATATGACACCAAAAACTAAGCCAATGACCAAGAAAAATGGATAGATTCTTCGATGGACCAAATTTAATGTGTCCATATTTGTAACTGAAAGATGCATCAATTAAACATTTAAAATTAGCAAATACTATAAGCAGCGGTAAAAAACTTTTTAAAATTTAGTAGCTTCTTACCAAATAAAGGTACTAGACTCTGGCTTATCACATAAGGTACAGCGAGGGCGAGTCCAAGTAAAACAATACAAGGCGCAGCTAATTCTGAGATGATAAAATTTAGATTGATGTTCCTGAATCCATCGTTGTAAATCTAAAGTTCAGAAAGAATATTATATGACGTCAGTTATTCTTCAGTAGTCTTCAAATTTATTTTGAAAATAGGAATATTTTGAAACTTTTGTTCAAGTACCCTTTCCAGAGTGCGCCGTAGCCAGAAATTTTGAGGAGTCATCATTGCGGCAGCACAAGCAATTTTGACATAAAGCGTGCCCATCACCCAATTTTCACTTGCTAGGTAAATCGGTGATTGGGTAAGGGGGACTCGCAATGGTGAAATCAATAATAACTCAAATAGCAATCCACTCAAATAGGGAATAAATCCTATAAGAAGGGCGATAGCTACCGCCGTTTTAATCACCTGGAAGGATAAACCGATTGTCCTCAGATACATTGTACTTGTACACATCTATAGTGGTAGAATATAAACCGAAAATAAATATATCAAAACAAAATCAAGATAAAATTATAAGACAAAGTTAACAGGTATACCGTAACACTCCATCGCCTTATCATGTCCCAAACTGCCGTCCAACCCCTTGGTGCCCATGTGCAAAATAGGATTAACAGTCGTACTGTCAGCCAGGTAACATATAGTCCACTGGCCGTTGTGTACAGTTCATGTATCGGTTCGTCGGGGTTTGACAGCCAGTATCTCATTACAAATCGTCCAACCCAAACTATCAGATAAAGACACAAATATGATTGTTGGAGAGTACATTTACTTAAAAGATGACAAGCAGGATATGCTTAGTTTATTAGTACAAGTGTTAGGAATATATTTAGTATAAGATATAGAAACTAACCAGGAACAGTCAAGATGAAAATGCTGACTACTGATAAGGTTGCACACATAGACATTAAAAGTAGTCCAATCTATAAAAGGTGTAAAGGTAATTAGTAAAATAAAATACAAATAAATGGTTTAAAAAATTTATTTGAAAACTATGTTTGAAGCATTCGTACCTTCATTGCGAAAAATCTAGATCGAGCATACTGTTAAGAAAAAAGACAGTTACATTACAATTACAATAGCAAACATGTTTTAGATTGGAATCGTTAAATTTAAATATCTATTGCAAAAATTACCGGTAAAAATCCAGTGGGTCCATCCCGTAAGAGTAAAGCTTGATGAGCAGCTCCGAGACCTCCGCCAATTACGAAGCCCAAGCCTCCAGCAGCTCCAACTTCACCACCAACCTGAACTTGAGCTTGTACTTGGACGCCAACCGCTTGGATCTCATGGTTAGCATCGTCATCTCTCTGTCCAACTTCTTCCCCATCCTCTGCATTTTGTTCGGCATTTTCAACGTTGACGGGTTGCTCAGCCACAACGTGTTGTTCTTCTCTTCCTCGGTTTTCATTTACTACTTCTCCATTGCTCTGCATATATAAAAATCGTACATGATTCATCAAACAATTCGAACTCCATCTTTGTAATTCAAAACTATAATGCAATCAAATATACTTACGGCATTTTCCAGTGGAACATCACCCAAAAGATAAGAACGCAAATCTAGAATCCATGCCATTACAATACACCAATATTTGACTACGGTTTTTAGCCATTCCCGGGTATGTCCTTGTTCAAGTAAAGCTGGCATCATGACTTGCAAAACTACAAGCTCCAGGCTCAATTCATGGGCTTGCTCTCTAAAATTAATATTAAACATGTTGAATTTAATCAAGTATTTTTGAACCAATATACAACTTAAGTGTAAAATGTAATAAATCATATAATATTCCCTTACGTTGTGAAAACAAAATTGTAAGGTAAGAAATTCGGAAGTGCCTTCTTGATTATTCGGATAGGAAGCCAAACCATCAAAAGTACTGTTGTTCCAAAGATGATCATGGAAAACAAAAACCGTCGGATATGACGTAAAATAGGCAAATGGATCATCTACAGTTAAAAATCAAAGTAAGTATTAGCTCTCAGTAATGTTACATAATAATACTACTAAAGTTTAAATTAGAGTGGTTAGTTAGTTGCTAACCTCTTGTATTGGATTGAAATCAGGATCATTGAGGTTTCGCAAAAACCATAGGACACCAGGGCGTAACACCTCTCTCAGTAATAAAATAAATGATGCAAAATAGAAGACGTAAATCATCCCAAACAACCAGTGTAAAAACATGCTTGTTCCTGGAGCTTTGTTAAAAGTTGCTTCACGATCCTGAATTACGGTAAATTAATATAGATATAAATCAGTATACTTAATGATCTGCTACGCTTCGTGATTTGCTAAAATGATGTGTCAATTACTTTAAGAGTGGCATCAAACAAAGATAACGAACAAACGTCCAACCACCATCCACAAACGAGTGGGAAAATCCCAATTTCCACTACTGAAAGTAGACAAACTTTCACAACTACATAGCAAAGGCCCAGTACCTTCTTTGATCTACAAACATAGCATATACATCGTCAACACTTGTACTTTGGGGAGATCATTTATTAAGTGACGGTTAGTTACTACTCTCACCTTTTTAATTTCATGACTGACGCAACTCCGTGAAGTAATACAAGACATATACCAACCACACAATATCCACATAATGTTACAAGGAGACCTTCAAAATGCTGTACTTTGGTCATTTCTTGAAGTTGTAAACCAGCTAAGGTGAAGTGCCCAATGTGATAAGGAGAAAATTCTGTAATTATATTTGAATTTTGAGCAATCAAGTTAACCCACGGTCGAGTACTGGTTCTTAATTCATGAAATAACACTATGAAAATAATAACTTACCAAATACGAGGATAAATAGAGTGTTGAGGGAAACTACCCAGAAAACATGTTCAAGAAAAACAAGCGAACCGTCGAGTCCAAGTAGACGCTCCCATGTCAGCTCTTCTGCCGCTCTATCCCATTCTATCGGATTCCAGTTAATTTCATCATTTCCACCTCCTCTAGCATTTTGCACATTGTTGTTGTTATTGTTGTCATTTTGATTCGCTGGAGCTTGAACATCAAGTTGTAAACCATTTTCTCCGTCCATGTCTCCGTTTCCATTGTCTAAGTCATTTACGCCATTATCATCAGCTTCTTCTGCATCGACAACTTCAATAGGATTATCCTGAAAAAGGAAATTGGCCTGATTGGTTTATGGGAATGAACTTTGATACATACTTGACAAAACGCTGTTTAAAATCTGTCACATAAAGTATCAATACCTCTTGGACAGCTTCCAGCCATTCTGGGGCACCTCCATGCATAATATGTTCTCTAAGCCATACCAAACTTATAAAAACGCAAAGTGTGCACATCACCACAATACACCCATGGAAAATGTCTGAAAGGAGATTTTCCCTACAAAACAGAAGTATACCACACCGTTAAAACACGTTCAATTATAAAATATAATTGCTAATTTAATCTGTGTCTGCCTTACGTAGATAAGAGATCAAGAGGAAGGGCTAATATAGAATTTACAGAGCCTGTGAATAAACTTCGATGAATTCTGCATGCTGACAATGGGACAACGCCAAGCCATGCAAATGCAACTAAAGTGTAATGAATCCAAAATCTAACAGCTGTGGCAACACTCGTCAGCAGTCCACTAATGATATCCTTGATTGGAAGTCGTTTCGGCATATCCGGAGCATAAACTAAAAAAACAAGAAAATATTTCAAACCACCAGCCTCGGATGTCGTCGATGATGTGAATGATTAAGATTTATTTTGTATATTAAATGAACAACTTACTTGGTGTGAAGGAGAACCGATGGTTGCATAATTCACAGTACTCCTTTCTGCTGTATCTCAGCCATTGTACGAGACAGTCTTGATGAATATATTTTATACTACCGGTACATACGCAAGGGTAAAAAAGGGGTCGATCGGGTGACCCTTCGGATCGACACACCCTACATATATCTATATTTATCAAAGAGTAAAGAATGTTATTAAAATTGATGTTATTTAAATAAAAAAATTGAAATGCGTCCAAAGTACAAATAAATCAAACCTTGTGTTCCGTCATCCATGGTGGACTAGTTAGTAATCAGTAATTGATGAAGAGCAAGCTACTCTTTAACCTCAACTAATAAAATATTTGATTTTGATTATGCAAGAATAATTGTCCAAAAGTCCCAGCGAAGAGCGCATTGTTCATATTGACACTGCAGTGTTCGTTTGTTGCGAGTTTTTCGATTCTATCTAACTGACCGTTGTTTACATTTGTTACATTTTGTTTTCTGAGTTTTCTTAACTGCTGATTGTGTTTTGACTTGTGACAATTTTAGTCCTTACTATTAAACTACTATGAGCATTTACTTCACTACGATTTACTGGAATATGTAGTTAGTAGTTTTCCGTACTCTAAAACAATAATTATTCAAAAATGACTAGAGCTAACGTTCATAATTTCATAAATTCACTAGAACAATAATCCCTTCAACTAATTTTTTAATAACCAAACTTTAATTGGAAGAAACAAGAAAGCTTTAATCCTAAGATATGCCGCTTTGTAAATTAGTTATCTACAATAATTGTCTCAATGACATTTCCTCTTTTTCAAGCATAATATTATCCTAAATTCCAAATCCCTAACAAAGTTCACGTTCACATTTTAAAATATCATGTCATTTTCACTGATTGAAACCAAACAAATTAACCAATGAGATGTTCAATTAATCCAACGTCCAACCAACCACCAAAAGTACATTAGCTTTATTATAAACAGTTACAGCTGACATTATTCTCTGAATCCTGTTGATGTTCACTCAAGTCACATCAAGTGTTTTGCTTACTATTTTTGGAGACATCTTTTACTACATTCACAGTTTACCATTCATTCACAGCATTTTATAATAATTTAGTTAGAAATGATAATTAATTTGAAAACGAGCAATTATTAATGATTTTCAATAATGTGAGTGGAATTGGAGTTCATGCTAGAGAAAAAGTAGTTTGTTTACAATTTTATGCATTGATTTGTAGTTTTGTGTTGTTATTGTGTGTTGTGTAGGTGGAAGGCGAAGAAAAAA
>JAQFYG010004837.1:0-10575 GCA_034694325.1 Entomobrya corticalis | reverse complement strand
ACCAGTTCTCCGTTTTTATGCATTTCTATCAAGATATCGCATCCTCCAACGAATTCCCCGTTAATAAAAACTTGAGGGATTGTAGGCCAATTGGTGTAATCCTTAATGCCTACAAGCAAAGCAACAAACAAATCAGAATATGCAAGTAAAACTCGAGATCGCATTAAAAAAGATTAAAAGGTTTATATTAATATGAAGTGCTGTATTGTTTGGAATTAAAAGTACCTTGTCGTATGCCTTCATCTTCAAGAACGTTATGAGAATCATAATTAGATACACCATGCATTCTCAATACCTGAACTACTGCATTACTGAAGCCACATCTTGGTTCATCAGGTACGCCTTTCATGAACACGACAATTTTATTATTTTTTACGAGCTTATCAAAACGTTCCTTTGTAGCCGGTGCGCTGGTTGACGAATCTGATGAAAAATTCCGAATCTGCACTAATGGGGCCCTGAGAACTTTCAGTTGATCCAATGGAGCAGCTTTCCAAGTTCCTCCATTTCCACAAATGCTTCCACAGCTTGACTCTGAAATCGTCATAGATGAAAAAATTGGTTGCGTTGATGCAACTACCCTTGAGATGAGGTAGTTACTACCTCGGCTAAGTCGAAACACATTCATTTCTGATTTCTTAAGAAAGAATAGAAAACGATAATGCTCACGAGGAAAATTGATATTAAAGTCAATGACAGAGATTTTCAAAATACGACTACTGTTTCCTCAATTGCTGTTGATTGACAGTTCACTGATTGAAAAAGAGCAATTATTATTGTAAATATAGTTAAAATACAATAATACTCTGTAATCTGTATGTCGGCTGCAGTACACGTTGCTTGTGAAGAAAAGACGAAAAGTGTTTATTGAATGGAATGCTTGTACGCAGGCATTCAGGGATCATATGACCGAGCAAAACAAAAACAACAGCCGGAGTTATTGCATTCATCGTCACCGTTGTTGGTGGATTGCCGTTTGACATAGCACGAAACGAAATATAGCGTCTTTTCTTCAATAAAGGTTCAAATTGTAATTTTGTGGTGCATATTTACGATTGATATGATTTTTTAATGAACTATGCATAATTACTTACGCACAGCGTGTAATTTTATTAAAGCTTTAGCCTAGAATAATTAATGTCAGAAATAAAAAATGATGATTGGGTAAAGACACAATATGGTGTTTCGTATTCGAAGTCAACAATTAATTGACTGAATATTTTTTTACATTGAAACGATTAGGTAATATGTATTGTGTTTGTTGGTTAGCTGTAGCAGTGTTTAAAACATGTTCGTTTATTCACTGAAAAATGAAGATTCATTCATATGAATACACATCATAAACACAAGAATTTCAATTACAATTAATATATAAGAGCATAAACGAGTTCATTAACTCAAACTCATTTAAAATCAAACTAATACATTTTAAATATAAAAAATAAAGTATAAATTCAATATATCAAAATATTATATAAGATACTTAAATTCATACTATGAATCGAATATAGAAAACATTAACCTTTTATATGATTTGTAATTAAAATTAACTGAGAAATTTAAAAAGCTGTGATTGATAGGTACTTTGGACAGTGTTGAATACCTATTAATACGGATAAACGGGTGGAGTCATTATAATGACTTTCATTTGAGAACAACTTACAATAATTAATATAAATTGGAGAATAATTATAAATGGTCAAAACGACTGGAAAGAAGACACATAATATACATCAAATAATGCACAGTGTAGTGAGTACTATGATTACCAATCAATGGTAATTTAATTGCTTGGGTGGTATTTTTTAACGTTGCCATTAAGCTCAAAAAGTGTTGCATAAAATGGTTATGTATATAATATATAAGTTCGTTGCAGTTTGAACAAATGGTATACATAAAAATTAATTTAAAGGTTTACCATAAAAATTTATTAAAAATGCAAATTATTGTTTTAGACTTTTTATTTTTTGATCTTTTTTAATATGGTTTATATATATTATTTGTAGGTATATGTAGACTTATAATTATACGGAGCAAATGAATGAATATTGTTACAATATGTATATATATTTTTATATATTCTGGTAAGTGTACAGGTAAGTCGAATATTAAAAGTATAGTTATCATATTTAAAATGTAGGTTGATTTGTAAAAAGAAGTAAAATTGTATGAAAACCTGGAACCTGGACTTTGGTTGGGAGGACTGAATTGCGAGTGGTATAAAAGTGCATTTAGATTTCAATATATTTTATTTCGAATGCTTATATTTTTTCTTTGAATATTGTTAATTATTATTTTTAATACACTTTAAAAGGAATTTTACTTAATATTGAAAATGTGACAGTATTTTTATTATTGTATTTTTTATACTAAATGCTATGTATTATTATCAAACAGAAAGTCAATTTGGTTATATAAAAAGTAAAGTTGAAAATCATCTTCCCTACCGACAGAGACATGAGATATTCAGGAAAGGCAATTTCATATTATTACTTTATTCTGTAATTTTTTATGTATGTAAGTAGCTATTCGAATCGAGGAAAAGGTTCAACGAAATATTTTGATATTTCGTTGTTTATATATACTTACCCGTGGGTTGTATATTTTAAAGAATATTAAGTGTCAATTAGTGAATTTCAATCAAGAAGTTATATATTTTGTGTTCATTGTTGTTTGTAATTTTTGGTATTTTATTATGTGAACTCTTGTTAAAGGAAAGATTGCTGATTGCATATTATAGGCAATAGCACTATTATTTTGAGTTCACATGTTTATAGGTATTTTTTATCGAAAGAAATGTATATTGTTTATGTTTTATGTAATTTTGGTCAGTTTCTATTAACATAAATGTAATTTCACCCTTTTAATTATCATTTATTTTGTGATCGAGTGCATGCAACACTTGTTTGAAAAGGAAAAGTGTAATTATAAAGTTAAAGTTTACACGATATTCAATATTACTTTTGGTTACTTATAATATAGTGTTGATATATAATGTAGTATTTAGTATTTATAGTATATTGCTTTTTAGGCTCAATGGTATGAGTTTTGCTTTCACCAAGCAGGCTATTTAGGCATAACGTTTTTCTTGCTGGGAGCGTGTTTATCGGATCGGATATCAAAATATGGTCACATCATCATATAGGTAGAGGTAAGGTATTTACTTTTTTATGTGTGCAACATAGGAAATTAGTTATCAATCAGTATTTTATATAACAATATTGTATTTGTTATCTGTGATCTGTACCACAAACAGAAATCAATCGGTTTCAGAATAGGCCTATATGTAAATATTATTTACTGTTTTGATTTCACTCATTAGTACACTTGTTCGTTTTATATAAACATGATACATGCGCATACTGACGTTTTTTTTAATCAAGGGGTTCAATCACATTTTTGCTAAAAAAGGTAAATACCTATCAGACAATGTGACTCAAATAAGTATATGTTCGTACGTAATAAGGCAAGGACAAGGCGTCTACATAAAGCTATGTATAATATTTAAAGGCAATATTAAAAATATCGATTCCCGGAAACATAATATTGAATATTGAAAACTTAATAATGTAGTAGTCAGTTTGGTTTCTTTTCCAGTATTTTGCATGTCAATAATGACTTGACTTCAGACAAGGTCTACTTCGAGTGAGCATCACCGTTACGGCTTGAGTTGCGGAACCGTTAAAATCTATACATAGGTATTCTATTGCAAGTAAGTAGGCAGTATTTCGTGACTGCATGAGAATATGGGAAGAAGAATGCTTTTTCTGAGCATTATTCTTGAGCTTCTCTTGAGCAGTCGGGTGTCTCAGCTCAGCAGATTTATTTCAAAATATGAAGATCCGCTAAATTACCATTTGCGCTTTTATAAATATGTGAATGACATGCAATGACCAATAGCGTTCTTAAAACAAAAACCTCATATTTCATGATTTCTGGCATGTCTATATGTCATTTCATTGTCAAATTTATTAAGAAAAGTTCCTTTTGCTTTATAGTTTCTGTTTCCGCTTTCTCTGATTCTCCACTCAAGAATATTGCAATTTGTCATCTATAGTTTTAAAATTCTGTCAAAATTATTCAACTCTGCGGAAAATTACTACTTGCGCTTTATTAACTTTTATTCCCCCATATATTCCCTGCTGGAAAGAAAGGCATGTATAGCTAATGACCATAACTGCACTTGAGTAGTAGCTTAAGTAGGTATAATAAGAACTAGGTATATAATATGGATATTGATTCCAGTCGTTGTTTAAGAATAAGGCTAATTATGCACCATACTGCTGTGACAGCAGGAGATATAATATAATTACTCGCATCATACAATTAAGTATTGAAGGTAGGAGTATGCAATATGTACATACTCAGAATATTTTGTTGTATTCCATACATCGCACGTACGTGATGCTCATTCATAATCATTTTCACCTATCATATTGTACGATGTCGAATTATGTAAGACATTTAATATTTTTATAGGTAGTTGTATGTTTGCTAATTACTTCGGATGTATATGTTTACAGCTAGAATATAATAATAGGTAGTTATAACTTAAGGTTATTATGTAGCACCGTATTTATGTGATAATTTTTTGTTTCATGTAGATGTCAGCGTGTAAAAAGCGGAATATTGCGTCAGAATGTTGTTTTGTTATAAGGTATATATGTATGTATAATATGGGTGTAATTTCAAAGAAAGGCAAATTTTTGTGGCATCATGTCATTTTTCGTTGTCTGTTACATTCAACATTGGCGTACCTGCATCAACTTGTCCAGCACGCTTACAAACAAGTTCCCTTTACGATGGAGGTGAGTACTCTATCTATACAGAACTGGTTGAGATTTCCTCTCCGGGCGACATACTCATTTCTTCCATCTTTTTTGCGGATTCTAAAACTTGGTCATCACACGAAGTAGTAGGGACTGTGAAAACAGGGATAATGTTTTCATTATGTTCTCAGTAAATTATTACGCCTATTTCGTAGACAATGAATTTTTCACCTACCTTGTTCTTCAGAGGGAGAAAATGGTGGAGTTTGTGCAGAGCATTCCATTTCCGACGTGGTAGACATTGCTGATGTGGTTGAAGCGCTGGAACCTTGTCTCCTAATTTTTAAGGATTTCGGAACTTTAGGGTCTGGTTCATCAGGTAAAGTTGCTGCTTTCTGAAGTTGTTCAACAGGCTCTCGTGTTGTTCCGATGAATATAGGCGCTTCTCCTTTCAATGATCCGTAGTCAGCAACCTGAACCTTGTACTGGAATTGAAAAGAAAATCCGGAAATTGTATAATAATGATACAGCACTTTCCATCAAGATATTGTGCTAAATAGGTAGCAGGCATTGTGTAAAGGAATCTGATAAATGACACCGGGTATCAAACAGTTAAGAGGAATGCATTATCGGTTTCTCTTATGCGTAACTACTTGATGAATGGACTTTGCTCATGCAAATTACACATAATCTATCTACACAAAAAACGTTGATATTGATATATGTATACATACATGAATTGTGTGAGTCACCGTGTACATGGGATGGGAGGTGAATGTCGGAATTTGTCTTTTCTTTACTTTCAGCTTCCCGTGCCAATCAATTTCCGACTTAGGCTCTTTCACCTGGTACTCTTTGGTATCCAAAGTATTTGTCGTGCCTTTGTTTGCCCCACTGACGCTGTAGTTAATTTTTTGCACCAAACTCACGATGATGCTATTCATCGCCATACTTTTTGGGTTGTTAACATTTAAGACGAATGGTATGTCTTCCTCTGGTAGATATCCCGACTTGTCTACTTTTAGGCTAGCCGTCACAAACTTTTTATTCGAAAAAACCGACTTCTTCAGAGTTCTCTCAAGATTTACTGGTTTCATGGCTTCCTCATTAAGGATTAAATTATGATATCCAGGAAAACGCACTGATTTTTCAGCACACGCAGCGAAGGCAGCCGATTCATTTTTAATATAGGCAACGACCTTGTAAACAAGGTTTCCGTAAGGACTCCGAAAAGGAGCAGGCATCACCTCTCCGTCAACTGTGATCTCAAATCCAAAGTTGTGGATTCCAGGATGTATAATATATGGTCTAGCTGGAGGGAGGTTAGGGGCAGGTTGCTCATTTAGAATTACTTGCCATGTTTGCAGTTGGTTTTCGGTAAGTGTGGCTGCAAAACACCAACATAATTACCATTTTAATTAATACCGCAATATTGGAAGCGTAAAAGGCACATTTACTCATATAAGTAATAAAACATTTTAGGATATAAAATAGAGGAAATAGAAGGAAATTACGTCTGGCCTCAACTATTTCCACCATCAGAGGGGAAACTTGGTAGCCTTCACTATCACTATCCAGCGTCTTTGCTAAGACATTGACTGTTCTCTTGTGGAAGGTAACGCGGCTATCAAACTTTGTCTCAAATTGGAGATTGCATACTGCTTCGAATTGCACTCGAATTCCTACAAATTACGCAAAATTGCATGTGCTCATTTCATTTAGGCTTATATATATGCATACCTCATGCATATGCATAGATTGTATTACAAATAATACTTATAAAATGTATACTTTTCGTTCATAAAATACTTAAGGAGAATCATAGCGCAAATTTAACGTGACATGATACTCATTTTACATGGAATCGGTTTAAATTATAAACGTTTTATTATAATAAAAGAGGAGGAATTAGCATGTTTGTTACTTACCAAAATGTTTAAACTCAGACTCCGTTCTCAGGATGAACTTTCCTACGATTTTCCCATAAGGCTTAACACTACTGCTTTCCAGCAGAATCGTTCCCACACAGGCTTCTCCTTTCCCCCTAGAGTTCCTTAGCATGGCACCATGCAAGGCTGCCGTGAGAGCCATGACTGTAACTTTTTGTTCTCTCTTCTGTAATTTACTTTAAAATTCTACTTAACTGTCTTTTTTAAACTGGTCTTGTTGACAAGATGTTTATTATATTATGATTATATCCTACTATTATGCACAAAAACACACATAATAGTAGTAGACACACACAGGTTAAAAACACTGGCAGAAACTTGTTTTGAGTTTCTTGTTGTTGATAAAAAATAAAGGAAGCTCACAGAGAAACAGGACACTGAAGTATTTCGTGTCCTACAAAGAGTAAAAAGGAAGGAGACTCCTGCATTGAAGCCCGGGCATTGTGGATTTACGTTTTAACACAGAGGAGGGATTCTCTCCTTCCTCTTCTGGCATGCATGCATGCATGCTTGCTGCATACATACATAATGAATCTCGTTATAAAAAGGCTCCAAAAAAAAGAAGCCAGAATCAATATGAGATCTTTATATATTATTACTTAGTAGCAGTGGTAGGAGTACTTTCTTCAGTAAGGCGCACTTTTTTACATTGTTGTAATAAGGCAAGACGAGAGAAAAAGTCATACACGCGTTGTTTTATAATAGAAAGCAGCAGCACCATCACCGCCACCAGTGAAAGCTGCTGAATTTCTCCGTACACTTTTTGCATGCCAGTAAAAGAAAGTAAAGTAAGCCAACAGAGAGAAAAAACTGAAATGAGCCAAGTTGAATAATGCTCCTTTATACCACTGCTGAATCGCTACTGCGGGGATGGGCTTGTGTGCACATTGAAAGTCACGCAAGTCTCGCTTTGCTTTTTTCTATCGCTAGTCATAAGAGTAAGTAGTTTTTGGGTATCACCCTCCCCACCGCACACACACACAACTATTATGACTCTATGTCCAGCTCCATAAGCTTTCACTTCCTCCGCAGTATGAAAGCCAAGAGGCTTAGGCCAAGCTATTTTACTCTCTCTCTCTCTCCTTCTCATACTCATATAATGGCTTCAGTAGAGAGAGAGTTTCATATGTGCAGTAATAAAAAAGAATAAAGTGATCCGTTTTTATAAGATTCTCAGCAACAATATTGCTTACAGCATTATACATGCCTAACTAGACAGTAAAAAATAGAAAAAAATAGCATCGAGAAAATATTAAAACGTTCGAGATACACACACATAACTATGTATACAGAGAGAAAGTGGAGAAAGAAAAAGAAAGCAAAGCCAACTAGCTAAGTAGAGAGGTATGCATGCATAAATGTTGAATGCAAGATGAAAAGAAAGTTGAGAAAAAAAGCTCAGCTCGACTCGAGCAGCAGCTCACACAACAATATTGTTACTGTTAGCACTATTCTCATTTCCTCCTCAATATCATTTTCGTATGTGTTGTAACATTATTACGTAGGAATATACATTTACCTACATGATCTCAGCATCGCAGCTAGTACTAACACTACCACTGCCAGTGAAGTGATGCGTGTTGTTAGCTAGGTATGTATTTTATGCAGTTTTTTAGCACTCGACGACGAGAGAAAAGAAAAAAGGAAAACTAGCTGTTGTGTGTATACATTCATTATAGAATAGGCTCTTTGTTATATATTTTAAGGAGACAATTTCATGTTCTTCTTTTGTCGGTCGTTGCTTTTCCAACAGCAAAAGTGTTTTTCCTCTAGAGTGAGAGTGAGTGAAAGGGTTGAAAATGAAAGAAAAACATAAAAAAGTGTCCCATAATCACACACCGCACGAACAAGACCAACGAACGAAATCCATGCATAAGAATGCCTACACGCGGCACTGCTGATGGCCGACACAATGGTCATGGAATGGAAAATAATATCTTGCGATGCAGGGAAAACTTTTTTTGTTTAGGTATGCAATGCATTAAAAAGGCCTTAGATTTAAGTGGTCATGTATATATAACGCAGCGGCTGTACCTACATAACAAAGAAATATATATGCTATTTAGTCAGATTACAATAGTTACACACACGTTCCTACATGATTACACATTTTGTTATTATTGCTGCCGTAAAAGTGCTTGTGAATATTCAATCTAGTAGGTATGCTCTGGAAACGCAGCAGCATTATATAATATGGTTGTATAATGAACAAAGCAAAAACGCCAAACGGTTGGAGCCGATGGAGGAGGAGAGGACATCTGAGAATGAAAGCTTTTCTCTTTCTTCTCAAGTGGCAGCAGAGAGTCATGACATTTTTTAGTACACATGCATGATGTGATGTGTACATACATATTCAATAATATTGTAGCATGTCTTGGAGTTGCCTACACAAAAAAACATTCATTTCGTGGTTCATGGACTGCTTTTAATACGAATTTTTTTAACAAGGAACGGTATTTGTTTACTTTCACTAGCAGCACACGACTAGTATACATACTTCATTCACTACCTTTTGTGTTTTTGATTGTGGCAATGAAGAAGATGATGATGATGACGATAGGTAAAAGACAAGAAATATATAGTCAAATCAAGCCCAACTCAAACGGGAAGCCAGTAAAAATCTAGTTTTAGTATGTACCAGTGAAACACTGATTGCTGCGAAAAGAGCCCACAAAATTTGATGATGATGACTGATACCTTGTCTTCTTGGTATGCACAAATGTAAAGCATAACTACTTTCTCCTGTATGTAAAATAAATAAGTAATCAGATAGTTTTTGCTCATTTTTTTCTCCACTCGTCTGTGTAAGCAGTATTATCAAACACTGGCTGCCGTTTGCAGTCGTTGTCGTTTCTGTATAGTAGAGGAAAAGTACCTCTTCGGTTTTTTTATCATTCAACTTGATCTAATAAAATGAGGACATGGACCTGAATGCCAAGCCGAAACAAGAAGACAATCTAAATGACATGCATGAAAGTTTGACATTATAATCGCGTATTTACTTGCGAGTCCGCATAAAACATCCAGTAGTGAGTGAAGGCTTGTTGTGTTGTTGTCTTTGGTATTTCTCCTGTGGTTTGCTTTTTCTATAGTTAGTTACTTTTTCGGAACATAAAAACACAATGTTATACATTTTTTCTAATAAATAAGCAACCTACTAGTTTGCTTTCCTTTGTTGATGCATCCTCTCTACTGAGCGAAACGAAGGCTAATGTTGATTAGACTTTCTCTAGGAGTCGCCTCGGAATGTACAACGTCGCAGGCAGGATACAATTTATAGTTTGTTGGCAAGAAGCGTGGTGCTATGCTGGCGATGATGATAATGATGACTTAACTGTACGTGACTCTCGTTATTATTTCAGAATTATGGATAATTTTCATCAAGATCAGGTACGCTGCTGTGTACGTGAAATACATCAACAATTTTTGGGGGTTTTGCACATAATATATATACAAATTTTACTACTTTCTTGGTATGCTATACATCACATGATCATGACTGTGTGTAGTGTGTGTTTTCAAGATTTTTTTTGTCTTCCATCGTGAATCTCTTCTTTTTTGTTGGGTTTGAAGTTGGAAAGTTATTTCTTGCCTAGATATAGTCTCTTTATATTGCTGTTGTTGTTGGAAAGGTGAAGGTTACTAGATAAAAAAGGAATATGTAGCAAGCTAGCATAAATTCTTTTGATAACACTGGCAAAGGAATTTGCGAAAAGTTTGAGTATATCTCTTCGTTTTCCATTTTCATTGTCGTTTGAGTGCAATGCTGGCTTGGTGTAGAGATTCTATTGGCGATGAACCAAGCAAAAGGGAATTTTCCAGCATTTTTGAGTAGATTTATATGACTGTACTGATGC
>JAQFYG010004836.1:0-10576 GCA_034694325.1 Entomobrya corticalis | reverse complement strand
TGTGTGTTGCTGCTGGATGAGAGGCTCAGCCAGCAGCAAGCATTTTGAAATGCATGCAAAGTCATGATGGTTGATTTAAGCTCGAAAGAGCTGAATCAACCATTAACATTTTATTTAAATTTAATTTTAAATAGAAAAATGAATTTCTTTGTTGGGTATATGCATTTATATGTATATACCCATATATACCCTTACAGTATGATAAACGGATACATATACTATATACATAGAAATGCAAGACTTATATGCGTATACATCATTTGGAATTTTTTACAACATCTTGAATATCACTGTCAAGATCGTAATGGTGTTGTCTAACGGAAAAAATTTTTCTGGCAGCTTTTGCTTCTTCCTAGTTGTTAATGGTGGTTCTTGAGGTGACGGTAATCCATCTAACGAAGCAATCCAATCTAAATTGTACGCAATAGCTAAGCGTCTACTTTGTTCCTTAATTGTCAGCAACTCTTTAATGTTTCGTTTCTCTTGCTGTTTTTGGCGTATAGCTTCGCGTTTGTTGTGTTCTTCTAAGGAAATTTTTTTTTTGGGGTAAACTTGAACGGAATAGGAAACAAAAATGCTTTTTCTTTCAGGGTTAATTTTACTGGTACCTGAAATTACAGTAATTCTGAAATAATGGGTAGTTAAGTGTATTTTGTTGTCATTTCTAATGAAAATATGTATTTATGTGCATTCTTGTATGTTAATGGCGGCTGCTTTCAAATAAAACAGTTGTAAGACCTTGAAATAATTACTAACTAAACAATTTAAAACGTGTTATATAATAATGCGCATTTTTAATACACTATGCCGTATTATGTACTATAAAAATTAAAAAGAATATACTCTATAATTTAGTATAATTCAGTAGTATGTCAGTCGCATACACTATATGATGCAGTAGTTTCTAATTTCCAGTTGCACAAACTTAAGCGCATCGTCAGACAACGAAAACTTTAGTTTTGAATACACACTATATCTATTGATATCTCTATTAACAAAATGCTCAAAATAAGCAGCAGGGATTATTATTTAATCAGCGTGGAATATTACAGAAAGTTTGCGTTACCAAAAATATTTGTTAATAACTTTTTTTTAATTCTGTATCTTTAACAACTAAATACAATTTACAAATTATACATTCAGTAATAGCTTATTGAAAAGAACGAGTTAATCAAAATCAATAATTGCCACTTATTTGCCCACCTAGCAAATCTAATCGTTCTTAATTATCAAAAAGAAATAAGGCAAAAATTACAACAAAAATCTTAAACACTGAGTAAAGACCCCCAACTCTCATTATCTAGATCTATACTAAACGAATAACTGTCATATTCAATATCAAAGTTATCTTGCTGCCGCTCTACTGGGACATTATTTCCTTCGCCGGTATCAGCCACGCTCTCATTCATCACTTCATTCCAATTAATCAATGCTTCCTTTCTCATTTACATCAGGTTCTTCAAGTTCATCGTCCACGTTGTCTAGCTCCGCAGCAGCATCCAGAATATATTCAGCCAAATCCCAACCTTGTGGATCAACAGTAGATTGCTCATGCCTCTTCATACCTAGAAACCAGATGATACAGGTTATATGAGCACACATTCCCACTATGCGGTCGCCTACCATGCAGTCACAACACGACCCTAGAACTTGCTCCGCGCCACACTTAGTATTATCAAATTCCAAAAACACAATATGATCCCGTTCTCTTTGAAATCGCCGAGTGACCTTAACTTTGATTACATTCGGATTCCCCTTGAACGCATGAACGTGGAAAGTAGTTTAACTCGTCGTGCGTAATTTCTCTCTAAAAAAATCTCTTTCCTTTCCAGTTTTGTTCCTTAGCGGTGTCAGCGAAAACATTGGATAGATGTTCTCTCTCTCTCTCTGAGCACACTCTTGAGATATATTCATGACGCGTGTGGTCGAAAAACTTGAATTTATTTTCCTAATCCTGCCATTTGCCGCTTCAACCACCCACCTTATCATTGTCACTTTGCGAATGTAGTTAGCCTCATCTGCTGTAAACTTGCGATTTTTCTGGGAATAGTTAAATAACGGCATTTGCACATGTAGTTTAAACTTGTCTTTCAGTAGTTCAGAAATACGCAATAACGATCTGTCCAGTATCATATTATCTCCATCCTTGATGTAATTAGACATTCCGTAGACAACTTTGTATCATCCAATAATATTCGTTTCAAGATGTTACTATCATTGTTTGCTGCATTGCTTAAAAAAACTCCTTCAGAGTCCATGACGTATCCATCGGCGCAAGTAGTGTTCATCATTTTCAATAGATTTTTGTTTTTATAGACACACCAAGTACCTTTTTGTCTCTTATGATCCTTAAACTTCTGAATGTCTAAGTAGGTACCATCCGAAATAAGATGAAGTATATCCAAAGCAAGGCCAAATAATTTCGACGCAAGTATCCCGTTTTGTAATCGAATTGCCTATCTGCGACTTAAATGCTTCCATCAAACATGTTTATGCGTAAAATGAGTATCTAACAAAGACAGAACTCGTTTTAGAATACCCGATATCGTTGAAGCGGACTCAATTCCAAAGAAATGACCTAGAATTCTATTAGACACTGCTAGTCTTTCCTTTGCCAGAATTAAAGCCAACGCATTTCTTGTTGAACGGATTAGACAGTTGTGCATGAATGGTTTTATATGACCATGTAAGTATTCAAAAGTGCTTTTCCTGGCTCCCAAAATCTTTTTGTACTCCGCATCCGGAACATCCTCAGTAAAATTAAGAATTCCTGGCCGACATATAGCAAACTGACCAAGACCTTTCAGCAAGTGCATCACTTCAGACAAAGTAAGTTTCACATTACGATCACTGCAGCGGTGCTCATTGATTTTGCTTTTTGCATCCGAAGTGAACTTGGAAAACCCCATCAAATGCGCCTTACAGGCACGAGATTTTGGGTGGGTGATATCCAAAGGTCAATAATGTGCTTTTACCCTCACGACCACACTATTAAACGAGGACTTTGACAAATTTTTAGTGGTTTCAGATTGTAAAAATTCAGAAAATACCGCCTGTTCTTGAATAGTTTAAGATGGTTCGGAGCACGAATCTTTTCCTTGGAAGCATGATCAGCCAAGAGATAATTGCCGTTCTTTCAACTGTAACTCTTCCGATGGTTTATGTCGGGCCTGATTTTGATTTGTGTTTAAACAATTGGTTTGTGAATGAACCAAATCTGATGAGCGTTGATGCTCGTCACATATTAAAACACTGTCACTAGTTAGATTTTGCAGCTGCTGCGACCGATCTACATTTGGATTTGAAGCTAAATGATCGAGACGCTCTCAATGATTTTTATCAAAGTGGTTGTCGTCGTCTTCAGGGATGACAGAAAGCCGGTGCACTGTTTTTATTCTCGCATCACGGTCATTAGCAATAATTTTGAACTCGGCGAGGTTACATATTTCTTGTCGATCACTTACAACTAGGTTATCATCTCCAATTCCCAGATAATCTTCTATTTTACGGATTCTAGCATCATGAGAGGCTAACATATCTGACACATAATCCCAACATTCCTTGAACTCACTAGTCTCGGAGGTTTCATCAAATTCACTAACCTCTGGTTCTGTTGTAGCCGCCGTATCAACAATAAAAACCTTCGGGGAACCATCGTTGTCTTGTCAGATATTTTGTATATCAGTGTTAGGATTGAAAATCAGGATAATTTATTTAGTTTTTTACATAATTCAAAATGTTACCTCATATAACTTTTCCAAACTCTGAGCGTTTTGCTCCATCTCATCATAAACGCCAGCATCTTCACATCAATCAACCTCATTGAATGTTTTTCCATTTTTATTGGGAGATAAAGATTTCAAATTGCTCTTAAAACAATACCAAAACAAAATGTTCATTGATAACATAATCATAAAAGATTTTATCTGATTATTTTCAATGCTGCATTTACATACAGTGTTTTCAACATTTTTTCGTGACCGTTTTGCTCGTTTGGATGAGTTTAGTAGATCCGCAGAGGAATATTTGCGAATATATTGCATACATTCATGATAAACGACATCACTTTCATCAAAGTCAATACTTTTGCGCGTCATATACGTAACGTATGAATACGAAAAGCTCGGTTCACTTACATTCCGTTTTGGTTGTCCTGAACGGAAATGTCCGTTGCATTTTGCACAACGTTTTGGTTGGATGGCACAAAGTTAATGGACAACCTACTAAATAAATAAAGAGTTAGCTGATTAACATGCACTTATAAAACCAATTTTAGTTGTGAAGCCAATCACTAATACATAAACGTAAGTTTTTTTAAACTTACATTTTCAAAGAGTCTTGACGTAATGCGTAACAAACAGTACTTAACAATTATGATAAATGTTTACTGATCTAACTTCTCTGCATGTAAAAATATTTAATTTACCTGACTTTGAGTTTATTTGATATAAAAAAAACAACAGCCTTGTACAAAAATTGTTTGGTTTTTAGTTCAAATCAACAGTATATTGCCAAATCACAACAAAAGCACCAGAAGTGCGAAATAAAAACACGCACAGCCTTTCAGAAAAAAACTGTTTCACTATTGCACTCCGGAAAAAATGTTTTGAAACGACGTATACATTGCGCATACACTTAAATTGAACATTACTTCACTTAAGGTATGAAAGCTAGAGAGACGCGTTGGAGGTAGCCAAGGAAAAGCTGCACGACGCACTTTGCAAGCACGGCGGTCCGGACATTGATGAACTTCGGTTCCTGCACACCCACTTTGGCATGCAGTGCAAAAAATATGAAGATTCGATCCTCAAGCTCATGGAGCAATACGCCAAGGAAAAGAGGACTATCGACATGACTATGCTCCACAAGTGTCTCGCTGTGTATCAAATGGAGAAGCTGCGTATAGATGTGCGCATCAAAGCGCTCACTAATGATGAAGAAATAGGTGGCGATGATAAGGTATCCGTCGCCAGCAGTGCCAGGTGCGTGAAACTACTCCCTAATGTACACCCGCCTGGTCCTACTACTTCAGCCGCAGATAGCTTGTTACGCTACAAAATGAAGCTTCCAAAGAAAGAGCTGTTCCAATTTTCCGGGGAAGTCCATGTAGAGGTTGGCATTTAGGGCATCATTCACTGAGATTCACAACGACAATAATCTCAGTGTAATAGACGAGTTTCATTTTCTCGTGCAAACAACCAAAGAAGGTTCACCGGACAGGAAACTACTGTCAAGTTACCCGTTCTCTGCCAAGAACTACAAGCCCACAAAGGACGAGTTTGAGAAACGTTATGGGAGAAATAACGTCATAGTGAAGGTCTATGTTCGAGACCTCCTGCAGCTCGTCATTCAGGCGTCATCAGGTAAAACAGTTGATTTTACCGATTTGGTGACGACCATCAACTCTCAAGTCCGTAACCTGGATTCACTTGGGGAGACTCAGGATAAATGTGCTCAGGTACTCTATCCAGTAGTAGAGTCATGCTTACGTGCGGACGTCCGTAAAGCCAAGCAGAGGAGTTCCAACTTCAAGGAGGAGCTGGATAAACTTATTGAATTCCTCCAATCCGAGGTTAACAACTTTGCTGAGAGAAACTTTGCTCAGTTTGACCTGAATCAACAGCAAGCTGAGTCCAGTGAAGCTAAACCGACGTCTTCCAAGAGTTTCAGGTCTGGGAGAAAAGGCAACAAAGCCGTAAAGTCAGGTTTTTGAATACTTCCCAGGGGCAATCGGTGAAACCTATCTGCCTATTCTGTGACAGGCAGTCTCATAAAGTAACTGAGTGCCGTACTGCTATTCCGTGGGATTTGACCCAGCGCAAGAATGTCCTACGGAAGAAGGGGGCCTGCTTCAAGTGTATGAAGACAGGACACTCCTTTTACAAATGTGACGACAAAGTTGTGTGTTTCTCATGTGGGGGAAATCATCACGTATTGATGTGTCCAGGAGTGTCAAAACTAGTTGATCCTAAACCTGTCCCCAATCCACCGAAGGAAGACGAAGATCCAGCCAAGAAGGATGACACAGTTCTGCTGGACAAGATAACATTATCAAATGTAGTCCAGCGACCAGATGTCCTCCTGCAGACGTTGACGATGTTGATTCACGGTCCATCAGAGGCCAGAAGGGCGAGAGCCGGATTTGACTCCCTTTTCTCATCTTCTTACGTGAAAAAAGACAGAAAAGTTGGGGCTAACCAAGACTGGCCAGGAAAAGGTCACCCATCAGACGTTCGGTGGCACCCAATCTACAAGATACAAATTGCTGGGCTGGAGGAATCCAGAAAATACAACTTTGAGATTTGTGGGATCCCCAAGATTTTGGGTCCCATCGACCGACTTTTCAGAGGGGCATACAGAAAAAAGTATATGCGCAAAGGCCTTACCTTACTGACCCCAAACAGCACGTCCGAGATTACAGAAGTTTTCATTGGAGCCGGTTTTGGTGAGGAGCAGAGACTCGGTGGCGAGTGCGTGAAGTTGCATTCTGGGTTAGTAGCTGTTACAAAACGAGGAAATTCTAATGAGGTCAGGTCAAGTCCCTTAACTTTTACCCCCAAATGCCCCAACGCATCTAAATGCTTCTCAAAAGCAGGTAGGTTCAGGATCAGTGCCAGTGGAGGTGCGAAATAAACCTTCAGTCCAGATGGTGGGAGGATCCAGAGTGGCTTCACTCTTCAGAAGAAGACTGGCCGGGAGATACCCCGGCAGAAGACATTGAAGAGGTAAACCGGGAGAAAAAAAAGACTGTTGTCCGCTGCTAACATGGCGGTTCCAGAAGCACCGTACCTAGACGAGTGCTTCCTCAGATGTTTGAGCTACAGTAAGTGCATCCGGGTTCTGGTGCACATTCTCCATTTCATCAAGAAAGTGAACAGACCAGTGAACGCTGGTTTCATGGAGGTCACCGCCGAAGAAGCTGATGAAGCTGAGAAGTACCTGTTGAGGTACATCCAACGTTCAATGGATTTTGAAAAGCCCAGAAAGTAAATGGGACTGATGACTGATGATTTTGAGTTGGTCCAGGTTAAGACACGTCTGCTGTTTGGGGAGGATGATGAGGAGATGATGTATGGGTAGTCATGTTTATATGTGGCGTCTACCGAGCCGTTCACATGGAGCTTGTGAACAGTCTCTCCTCCGAAGCATTTCTCGATGCTTTCCGAAAGTTTATGGCAAGGCGTAGGCGTCCATCAGCCGTGTCCTCGGCCAACGGTACCAACTTTGTGGGATGCAGCAATATCCTCAAAAGCGTCAATTGGGAGGAAGTGCAGAGGTATGCTACCCTCAACGCATCCGTTGGCGTTTTAACCTTCCAAGTGCAGCTTGGAGGAGTGGATGGTGGGAACGACTGATTGGGTTGGTGAAGAAGATTCTGCAAAGGGTGCTTGAGTCTCAGTTTGTGAAGCAGCACAAGTTGGAAGTATTGCTGGCCGAGGTGGAATCAGTGGTAAACGAGAGACCACTGACATATGTGTCAGACAATGCTGGACCCCTTCGACCACTGACACCATCATGTTTCCTGCGTGACCTTCCGGTCGCTGATTTTCCGTAGTTTGAGCTGAGGGATGGGAAGAGGTTCAGACTGAACCTTGAGAAGATCCAGAATATGAAGCAAGGGCTGAGGGAGGGAGAGATCAAAGATTCATGGTAGGAATAGAAACAAAATCATACTATATTGGTTATTTTATTTACTTGCATTATAGTCGCGTTTTAAAATGGCCGAACGATTGATGCGGCAGACTGTAATAAAAATAAAATATACTGTAATCTAAATGTCGCCTTTGTGTCCAATTAAAGTGAAAAAAAACGCACAATTGAAGAAAATTCACAAATGCTCATATTATTTGTGAGGGTTTGAAAATCTGCAGCAAATTTTAAAATAAACTGGAAAATGTGAGTAAATCTGATATCAAAAGGAATGCCTGAATAATATAAGGAGACAAACCATGGGAGATAGCAAACATATTATATTGTCTCCATCAATAATGTTGAAAATTCTTTTTTCTTTGATCAATAACCTTTTCAATAACAAAATATGTCTTTTTTTCAAGAAGATTCCTCGACAATATGACATTGATGCCCTTTCACAAAACGTGGCAAGCTGCTCAAGCAAACTTGCAGATGATTAAAGTACAGAGTCCTGGCGTCAACATTGTTAAGGGATTTTTCACAACGGCACAACAACAAATTGTACAAATTTTGTGCGATCCAATGAGTCCTTTTGTTTGGAAATAAAAGCTTAGTGAAATATGATAAAAATTTAACTTTTGTTGGTTTGAAAGTTTTTGAAATTTTTTACAAATAATTTTGAATACCAAAACTTTAGGGTTTGGTTACTTTATAATAGCACTGGACCCGTACCACCTGGTGATTGAAACTGCAAGAACAAAATAATAAATATTTAAAGCATTAATAAAGAATCCAATTTATATTCTTGTTCCAAATTTACTTGAATTAGTAATTTTATTGAATTACAATAAAAACGTGTTCAGTTCATTGAACAAATTGCGTAAAATAAGGTTCAATTGACAGGCTTTTGTAAAAAAGGAAAGTAGTTGTCGTATCAATTGTTCAAACAGAAAACAATTGAGTAGCCTTAAAATCATAAATAGAATTGAAATATAATAATTACGCTCACCTACTAATTGAAGCAATTCAATTGACGTCAATAATACTGTTGGAAAGAGAATGATGACTGATATGTTTTTATGAATATAAAGTTGTAAAGAGTGCATCCAAATTATCAATTTATATTTAAAATGAAAATTTAAAAAGTATCACTAAAATGTGTCCTCGCCACTAAGAAGCATGTGTGTATCCCTCTCATTTTTGAAAACAAATAAAATAAAATTTCAGTAGCAATAAAATTGTTTTTAATTAAAAAAATTAAAATTAAAAGTAACTAGGATTACTTTGCTCACGTTGAAAAAGACCACCCATTCCGCAATATTTAGCGTCCGATAAATAGAAGCACTCAACTCGATCCCATATTGTCAAAGAAAAAAGGTTTTTAAATAATGATAGCTTAAGCATATGATTACAGCTTGTAAACAGTAAAATAAATAAAAAAGACTAGACAAAGATCAAATTTGTACTTGATGTTCCTGGTACAATTTTTTAAAACTTTAATCCTTTTCATTATAAATCAGGATTAGTGGATATGCAAGTCTTTAGCGCCGTTATGGAATATGGGGGCAAGTTAATAAAGTTAAATTCAAGGCGAATTAATTACTGATATAAAGATGGTTTTAATTACAATATAATTCAAACTATAGTAAAAAGTTAATTATAATAAGACAACTAGTAAATGTGTTCACAGACAAACATACAGCTGCCATTGTGTTATTTCACGGATTCGTGCCTCTCATTACTGATTAGCGACCACCTCAAAATCACACCCAAAAACCAACTTGGCCATCAGTATTTTGGTCTGTCTTTGCCCAAGTCTTTTTCTTTGACTGTTTATAACAAGTTCTGAAAAGTCTAAAGGAAACCAAATGCATTTCGAAAGCATGCTAGCTAGGATTTTAAATATTTATTGTCATTTAAATCATTTGAAATTTGTAAGAGATTTTAGTAAAATTGAAAAAATCTTGAGCTGAAACTTTGGTCATGGAGATAATCAATGACGAGAAATCCAATGAGATTAGTCTAATGGCTCCTTGACCAAACATGACCGTAGAGGTCAAATGTCGTAGGTTAATGATGGAGAACTGACACTTGCGCTATAGGGGTATTTGATAACTTTGATTTCAATCAACGTTCTTTTCATCATCCTTTGACATTACTTGAGTCCACACATTGAATTTGATAAAATTGAAATATTGTAGATACTGGGAGTAGGATGTAGGAGTACTTGTAGGAGTTTTGGATGCAAAAAGTTAAAAAAGTAAAAATGTTACATGCAAAAGCTTTTTTGGCTTTTTTATGACGCATTTTATTATGTGTCAAAATATAAGGCTTATGAAAATAAAAAGTATTGTAAATGAATCAAAGCAAACCAAAAATAAAATAAAAGTTTATTGTTGTACATTTAATATAACACAACATTTTATTTTTTACCCAACATGTAATACATTTAACAAAAATATAAAAGGCAACAATCATTTAAATTGGAAAAGAAAAAGTTTACAAAAACAAACAAAAAATTGTCAAGATATTCTAATGGTCAATGTTGCAGATGAAGTTGCCATTTAGATTTTGAAAGTAAAGAATGACACAACTTTCGACCGCAACTTTAGAACAACTAATTCAAACAACGAAAATTAGTAATTTGTCAAACTTGCATAAAATTTGGAAAAATTGGATTCATATTGAACAAATGCATTTACAAAGTAAAAAAGTTGAGAAAATCTTGTCTGTGACGAAAAATATCTGACGGCTGATTATAGATGTGTCGTGGCGAGGATGAAATCAAATTCCGGAAAAAGTGCTTTTCTTTCTTATATTGCTGACGTGGCGATGACGAAATCGCTTGATTGCTTATATGACCCCAACGTTTTATTTGCCCATAGGCATATGATTTTATCGAACATGTCATGTCGCCTCATGTCGCCTCATGTTGCCTAGCCTG
>JAQFYG010004835.1:0-10576 GCA_034694325.1 Entomobrya corticalis | reverse complement strand
TTTTATTATGGAAATGTTTTTGGGAGTTTTTGGTTGAGGGGGTCCGCCGGGTGTGAAGCCTGCTGTTATATTTGTTGCGATGAAAATGTTAATAATGTTTTGTTGGGATCAATTAGAGATTTAAAAAAATTCTCAAGTTGCCCGAGGAAATAATTTTTTAAACTATTGTTTTCATTAAAATTATACCATGCGCTTTGAGTTTAATAACTGCCGGAAATATATGTTGGATTACTTACGTGGCTCCATTTCTTGAGGAAATGGCGTTTCTGGCCTTTCCCAGGTATCGACATTACTTGTTTTGGAAACGCTGGACTTGTTTCCACCGCGACTTTTTCTTGGTGATCTGGTTGCTGCTACTGTTGTTGCTGTGGCGTTTATTAGGTCATCTAATCTATAAATTGATTTAAAAACATAATTTGCACATTGATTCAAAATAATTGGCAGTTTTTCTTTCAAAAGTTGTAAATATTTTCTTCATTCTAACTTCAACAAATCTTTTCTCCTCAGGTAAATTCCAGGTGTGTTTCCTTTCCTGTCCTTCAAATTTGGGTCTGCTCCAGCTTGAATTAACACCTATTCAATGTTAACATATAAATCATTAAAGTTGAAAATAGAAAGCTTTAAATGGTCATTTTAAATTTCAAGTCAAAACTTACTTTATACATCGTTCCACTATCAGGTAGCACCGCAGCGTACTACAAAAGAAACCCAACGAAATCAATAATAAATAGTTCCATAAATACGCAGTATTAATCAATAAGCGTATAATAAACTCTTACGTGAAGAGCAGTTCTTCCTTCCAAATCCCCAAGATCGATACACTGTGGATAGCCATTAACGAGATATCTAACAACCTGTGAGTGATTCCCTAGCACGGCGTGGTGCAGAGGACCCCTTCCAACGCTGTCTTGTGCCTCTGCCAATCGTTTTCTGTCAAGAAGGCTCTGTAGATCCCTCATGTTTCCTGTGTACGCTGAGTTGTGGATTGACGCAATTTTTGCCATGTATGCTGGAACGTTGTTCAGGAATTCTGTTGGTGAAAAAATTAATGGTTATTATAATTTACAAGGACAATTATTTCAGGCTGCTAAGAAAATATATATATTACCTTGTATTTCTGGATTTGCGCTCTGTTTATTTGTGAGTTCGTGACCTCTTCCCTTGAGGACAAGATTGACGAGTGACTCCATATCTGAATTTTGAATGTAGGTCTCTACTGCTTCTTCATCTTCTGGAGATGGCGTTGAGGATGACTTTAGAGGGAGTAGGGGTGCAACGGGTGACTGCATCATTTCTGGGGTTGGGGCGGGATCTTCATCTTGTGTTTGCTGAGGAGACTGAAGGCTGGTGTATTCTGGAGGGGGTTGATCGACAGGCTCTGCGGTCGTTTCTTCCTCTTCTGCGGGAGGTGGTGCAACTGGTGATTTTTCTGGGGGTGGAGGAGGATCGTCAAAAAATCCTGTCTCCTCCGGTTCCCCCATTTCAACATTTTCTGGTTCAGGCTCCGGTTCAGGTACTGCTTGTGCAGTCTCTTCCTCTTCTGGAGGTGGTTCAGTTGGCTCTTCAGGTACTACTTCCATTTCTTCTGGTTCTGCAGGCTCGGAAGGGGGAGGTTCATCAGGTTCTTCTGGAGGTGGCTCCTCTGTAATATCCTCAGTGGCTGGTTCTCCAGGTTCAGGAGGTGGTTCCTCTTCTACTGGAGGTGGCTCTTCCTCTACCACTTTTGGAGGCTCTTCTTCAATAACTGGCTCAGGCTCCTGAACAGGAGCTTCTGCTTCCGGTTCAGGCTCCTCCTCTTCAACAACCGTTTCCCCCTCTCCGATAACAACATCCTCAGTATTCAGTTCATACTTTCCTTCATCACTATCCGCCACATATCCATCCCCAACATCCCTTATCTCATCTTCCTCCTCATCCAAAAAGTCGTCCTCATCAAATCCTCTCTCCTCATCATCACTCGTCCTGGCTACTTTACTCCCACTCATTCTATCCTCCACCCTATCTGCATTCCCTCCACCCCCGCCTCCCCCAACAACGCTCTCATCAAACTCACCACTAGTCGCAGAAATTTTCCTCTTATTTCCCGAAGCACCTGCAATAGCACCCGCAACACCAGCAGCAGCAGCGCCCCTATACATCACCCCACTCCTATCCCATCCGATAAGTCCCCTCTCTGGATTCGTAATTACTCTCGGCGCATCAGGAATGTTTCTCAGGAACCTGAAGCTGTCACAGTCATTTGCGTGGGTGAGGTAGTAGGCAGCGTCATGATGCTTATAATCAAGAATGCTCGAATCCGCCCCCGCTCTTCCAAGAAATTTATATATGGAGTCACCAGAATTCGGTTCATTTGCCACTCGAACAGCAGCATAGTGCATTGGAGTCCTTTTAAAGTTATCCTGAAGGTTAAGGGTGGTTGAAAACTCATACAAGAGCCACTCGGCAGCAGCACGGTTGTTCAAACCTGTCGCCTATTAAAATAAAAGATCAAAAAGATCATTTTTGGGGCAATGCGATAATTTCATAATTTCATCAATCTAAATTATTATAGCTATCAAAGATGACACCATTTTCTTGATAAAATACATGATTCATTGATATCATCTGCACAAGTGTCCCAAATTCAAGTTATAAACTTGACCTACACACACAAAGCACCGAATCTAGAACAGACAGTAAAATAGATTTAAAACCAATTTATTACCTTGTGCATGGCACTAAGCCCGTAAGAGTCTCTTGCCGTGAATAATTCACGTGAAATCGATACGTCCACAGCGGATGGAGCGTTACCACCAGACGGACTGTTTACTGTGCTGTCTTTCTCGATCCTTGACCTGATTTCCTGTTCACATTTATAAATTACACGCTATAGTACCGTATCGATCAAACATTTCCCCCCTCTTTTATTTCAAAATATGCTATAAATTCTATAATAATCGTTGCAGTGTTTTACCTTGAGCCCCTCGACATCATTATGAATAGCTGCAGTGTGTATCAACTTGATATGATGCAATAGATAAGGTACGTTATCCAGGAACCTTCTTACTTTTGGGTTGTTTGTCGTTTCCAGTAAAATCGACTTTCCTTGTCCGTTCCAAACAATGTTTTCCAGTTTGCTTATATCCTTTTCATGAATCCAGATTCGAATCTGGGCTCTTGTTATGGGGGATCCACTTGGGGGTAGATATGGGGCTGAGGATGAATTGGAGTTTTTATTTGCTAGAGCTCCAGCACTATTTGATGTAGGATTTGGAGTTAAAGCTGAGGAGATTGGGGGAGACGGGGAGGATTTTGGAGAAATTGGGGAGATTTTGCGGCGTTGGGATGCGAAACGGGACTTTGAGGTGCGTTTGAAATTTGATGATTGGTTTGAACCTATGCCGTCGATATAGAGATCTTGTGGATTTGTGAGATAATAGGAGGCTTTCCTGCCGTGAATGTCGATAACCTCGGGATTGCAACCCAAGTTGAGGAGGAATGTGTACATGTCTGTTGGATTTTTAGCTATGCCTGCGTAGTGGAGACATGTACGGGATTCCTGTAGAAATTTTAAAATTAATTTTATTATTTTCATAGTTAAAAATACAGTTTAAAATGGCAATTTCACTTACATTGTCCCGAATCTGTATACTTTCTGGATACTTTTTCCCGAGCCAGTCGAGAACATTTCTCTGAGAATGAAGAACAGCTTTATGAGCAAGTCCCCTTCCAACAGCGTCTCTTGCCAAAGAAAGCTTTTTCTTATCAAGCAGCGTCTGCAGTTCCCTAACACTTCCTCTGATGACAGCGTCATGGATAAGATCAACTTTTGCCATGTAACCGGGAATTCCTCTGAGAAAACTTTTCACTTTCATGTCTGAGGTGGAGTCTGTTAGTCCGAGGAGACGAGCTCCTTGGCCCTCCAGTACCAGATTTTCTAGCTTGTCTATGTCTCCATTTTTTATCATGTTTCTTATCATTGTGTTTTGAGTGCTGTTTAGGCTTGTCGATGAGGATATGAGGGCTGTAAAAATAATATTGTGATTAACTTTCTCGAATAGACAGAAAATATTGTTTTGGGGTAAAGTGAGAATTTTAAAACTTACGTTTTGGTGGGTTACTATGAACAAACATTCCGGATGGACTAAAATTAAAGTGACTTGCTGAAGGGATTTGCTGGGGAGTGGAGTAGTTGGATTGTTGCGTTACCGCCATCATTTTTCAAGTTTTCAAATTTTTGCGTTTTTAACAGTCTTGTTTTTATTGCTTTACTTAAAATATATCTAGAAAAAAAGTTACTTGGGAACTTTAATATTTTCTAAACCATCCCAGTTTCAGATACTTTAAAGTCACAAAGTCGTTTTAAAATTAAAAGTAAATTTTCGTTACATAACTATTTTAGAAAAACCAAAAGTTAACGTAAAGTAACAGCAGCAAGCGAAGAAGAAGAGGAGACAAACGTTTCCTGGAGCAAGTGCTCCAAAATACTGACGTGTGATTCTTTGGCAGAAGAAGAGCTAAAATATTCCAGAGGGAATATCCAGCAAAAACGCTTGTCATGGATACGTCCAAACACAAGCCTAAAACCTAACAGGACTGTCCACTAGTCCTGTTATGTGTTTGGTCCTGTCCAGCCAAAAAAAATAGTTTCCGTGTCAACGTTTGCTTTTGCCTTTCTGTTATTATGCGTTATAGGCTGTCACGTAAAATGTGTGTATTTTGTCTGTCTTTTTTGCCAAGTTCCAACGTTACATACTTGTGGACTGACTGTTGTCCATGTCCAATGTCCACACACAAGTCTCATGTCATGTCTCGCAATTTTTCCTTTGGAATATTTTTGCTGTTTGAAAATCGATAATTTTTTTTCATAGTTTGTTAGTCGATATGGAGCTGTTTGTTGGAGGTTTTCTTGGTATTTTACTGTTAACATTTTGATGAAATTGTTTGTAAGAGTTGTATGTAAAGTATGCGCTTATACAATTTTAGGAGAAGACAGCTTTCTTTTTTTGAACAAGTTTTCATGTTTTTGAGTGGATTAGTGGAGAAGGTTTGGTTGGATGGATGGACGTATCGATTTTATTTCCAGCTTTTGATATTCAAGTGTGTAGGTAAATGTTATCAGGAGTTTTTATTCGCTTTTTTGTGCTTTTTGTTTGGTTGGCATGTAAAAGTGTAGGCTGTAGAATTTTGCACGTAGTTTTTTTCGTCTTTTGGGTAATTTTTTATGCTTTTTTTTACAGACAATAGATGTTTGAAGAGGAAGAAGGTTATTGTTTGGAGTTTATGGCCTAGTTTGTGTTAGGGTAAATAGGTATTCTTTTGAAACAATGTCAATGATTTTGGTTAGTTTTATGATTTTTACTTTCGAAGAACTTTTTAGGAGGAAGAGGGATTTTTGGTTGGAAAATTGGAAGCGAAAAATTTAATCGGGAGAATGCATGTTTCATATATTTTATTCATGATTTGGAAAAAATAATGGCTGAAATTTTTACGACATTGCATCATTGTAATGTCATGCAATGATAACATGATAACAGTATGTTTGAGGTTTTGATGGGAATTGTAATGAATGGGTTGAAAATTATTGACTTTTAAGGTTAATGGAAATGTGAATGAACGAAATCAATGATAAACCCTTCCCGGAAGTTGAATTTGATTTTTGTTGAAAATACGTTTTTATTATTATGCGACTCCGTGATTCTAATAGAATAACTTGAGGTTACAGTTCGTCAAAATGGACTTCATATTTTAATAATTTTTTATAAACCAGTTTATGAGGTAATATCTTATTCCCAACAAATAAAAAAGAACCAAAAGTTAATGAGTAATAAATTACGGTAGTAAGCTAGCAGAGCCATTGCAGTCAATTTTAATGAAATAAAGTCAGAAATTGAGCCAAAAATGAATTTTCATGAATGAGTTTTTCTTTATTATTCCAGGATGTAGTCCCTTCCCGTTTTCTCTCCGTTTTCCTCGAAAGCATACAATATGTCAACATCACATCCTTTTCTACTTTCTCTCTGAATAAAAGCATCTTATCGATAATCAATACGACACATGTCTGTTACTTTTTTGCACTCCAGTCAACAAACAAACCACAAAAAAGTGTGTTTTTTTTTCTTGCTGTCAACAACAAAGGAAAACAAGGTAATTTCACGTCTTTTTGTGTGCAAACACGAAATTGTGAATATTTTATGATTTCATGATGATCGTGGTTTTGGTAGTGGAAGTTTATGAAAATGCACTGGAAAAATACAAACGGTTTGGATGTTTTTTACTACGGATTTTATTCGATGCCTCATCATAATAAAAAATATGCTCAAATTGGTAGTATGCAAGCGAACTATATGGTAGGGATTTTAGGTAAATTGGAATAAAAAATGCATGAGAAATTCAATTAACCCGATTTCCTTCCTCGTAAACATTTTAAATATAGTTGGTTAGCTTTAGCTCTGTCCCTGCACGAAATAGTGCATCTGAGGTCAGAATCGTTTAAAATATTTCAGGATCCAGCAAGCAAATATGTCCATGAATAATTAAAATATTTTCGCAAAAGACGAATATTTGTGATTTTATTGCTTTAATTGGTAGCAAGTCTAATAATAAAGCCAGTTAATGATAAATTGAGTTTGATATTTAACTTTCCAGAATAACAATAACTTAATCAAATGAATGTTACATATATTCTGATGATCATGATGATAATATTTCAGTGTAAAATAACATATTTGCCATTTAATATCTGCCATTCCATCATCCCGTGTGACGTAGTAGGGAGGGTGGTGTGATCATTTACTAATTTAAATACGTAGTACTAATGATCCTGGGAACTTGGCGAATTAGGTACATGCCACACAATTAAGAAATTTACTTGAAAAGTGTGAAAGGAATGTAAGTACCTTATGTGGCGATGAGATTAGGTTTCATGATTAACTGGAGAATAAAATGTGAAACCTGATTTGTTACGAAACATGATAATATTGCAAGTGCAAGAGTAAATAATATATCGACTTTGCTTTGCAAACAATGTTTTCGCGTATAAGAATCACTTTCGACACTCGCGAAAAGCACGCGAAAAGTGTGAAAATCCAGTTTGGTATGGTTGTTTTAGAATTGTCTTTCTTCTACAGACGGATGGAAATGGAATGTTTATTAAGATTAAGAATTTCTTCATTGTGAGAATGAAAAATTGTTGAGTAATATTATAATAATGAATATTCAGAGATTCTAAGGTCACGGTCTTGTAGTATTCATCCAGAGTTTGTAATCGCAGTTGTATGTTTGTAAATATTTTCCCACGCCAAACTTGGTACATTAAATATGAATGCTACTGGAGAGAGACAGAATTACGCAATAACAACTTACACATTCTCCAGTTGTTACCAATAATTTTATTATGTATTTCGAAGGACGTGTACTTTTTAAATCTGTTTTGCGATACTGGTAATAAACCTTAGTTTTATCAGTACAGCAGAGTTTGAAATATAAATGTTTGATCTGCTTTTCATTATCATCATCTGGATCAGTTCAGCCAAGTCGGGTTTCTGTTTTAAAGAAAACGAATATATCCATATATTATATATTATATTATACTGTTTTGTAGGAGTAGTGATTATACTTAACTTCAGTGGCTTAATTTTTTTTCAAATTGTAAGGGTGAAGGTCAATGTGTTGGCCAACATTATTTTTATTGACAATGAGTAACATCAACAGATTCGTAGACTTGGGATTATTGTCTCAAGTGATTTTAGGCGCCAATGTTTTTAACTTATGAATTGTATTTAATTTGTTAGTTTTCATGATGGACGTTATTGTCAAAGACGTCTATGAGTTTTTTGCACGAGATGGATTGTATGAGGCATGAACGTGTGTAAAATGAATGGAGATTCATATTTTCCTACAAGCTAAGATAAGATCAGTTTTCTATCACATTTATATGCCAATTTTTAATTGCACGAATGAATGAACAACAGGAATGGAGTAACAAGTATTGAATTGTGCATTCGCGACAATTTCATAACCGATGTTATGATTACGATGCATTTTATTTAAAAATAATAATAGCTCGACAAAAATGAAGCTTAATTAAAATCGACATGGCCATTAAGGCTTATTTATTTGTTATGAGTAATGATTCCATTCTTCAAACATTGTGGGAATGAAACTCAATCAACAATACAGTCAACTGACTGTATAGATCACTATTGTGTAAAATTTCTGTTGAACCATTGAACATAAATTAATTGCGGGGTAGCGATATTTTTGTTTTCCGATTTCCTTATCCGACATGCAATTAAATACCAAATTTATCCATAAATCCAGTTGACTTGACATACTGCAAATCCTTTCTTACAATTTCCATTGACGATGGAATGTCCTTTTCATAATCAGGGATAAACTGGGCCACTTTTTCATTTGTAAAGAACGTATCCGGTGAAGTGACATATCCTTTCAGGAAACCCATTGCATCTGATAAATACTTGGTCATTTCACTTTGAAGTTTATACATATCCTTCAGCGAGTCGATTTCCGTTTCATTGTCTTGTAGTTGTAACAACTGCGAGTATTCATTCCATTCTAAGATATTCAAATCCTTACCCATCTCCTCCTTTACCATTTGAATAAACTCCTGTTCCACTTGTGGTCTTGGGTGACCAATATTGAAGATTTCATTGGGTACCTCATCGTTCAAAAACAATTTCAAAGAAAAGTCAGCACACTTGTCCACGGGAAGGAAATTAGCGGGTAGTGTTAATGAAGGCATTGCCTTCAATTTCAGGAAACTCAAGAACCGGAGAATGTACAAATTATTGAGATAGTTCAAGCGACCAGTCGTACTCTCTCCAGCAATCCACGGGAATCTAAATACTTTGCAAGGAATGCCCCTCTCATTCGCCTGCTTAAGCAGCAATTCGCAAATAAACTTGGATGTCTCCCGAGCAGGGCACTTGTTATTAACCAAAGACGGAAGGACATCCTCTTCTGGCCAGAAATCAGTCCACGTATCCGCTTCAGTATCCATAAATACGCCACACATAAATGTTGAGGGGAAGTAGACGTGCTTTGTTCTGGAACTAGATGCCAATTTCAATATGTTGATCGTGCCGCCTACGTTAACACTCCGTACATCTTTGAACTTCAAATTCTTGGATTCTCTGTAAGCCTCCAGTTGACTAGGGTTCGCAGCACAATGAATCACAGCTTCCACAGATTCACACAAATGCTCATACTTGTCCTTTGAAAGACCCAGGTTTTCTAAGGCAACGTTACCTGAGATACATTCCACACTTGCCATGTCCACAGCCGTATCCAATTGCATGGTCTTCAAAGTTGACTGTAACTTTTGTGTAGCCATGTTGTCATCCCCATCACCCCGTACAAGGCAAATAACTTTCCTGACAGATGGATAGGATTTGCAAAGTTGAGCCAAAATGTACGGAGCTATTTGCCCGGTGGCTCCGGTGAGAAGTACAGTCTTAATCTGAGATGGTTTCGTTGGAAGTTGAGGAGCCCTTTGGATTTTGTCATCTAGAACACAGTCTCTCAATAGAAGTTCATGAAGCTCGTGTGCTGGTAGGGGTTCCAGTTGATTTGCCTGTTCGTCATCCTCTTCATCTTCCATAAGCTTTCCTACTACCGCATTGGCAATGAGGCGAACAGTGTTACAGTCTTTGAGAAGACTGGCCGTGACATTGACTTTGGAGCCGAGAAGGCTCTGAATACTGTTCTTTAACTCGATCATCATGAGACTATCTACTCCAACCTATAATGATGTATCAGTGTAAAAGTGAAAATAATTATCTCTCATCTTGTTACTATACCACTCAGCGTACCAAACCAGGATTGGTGTGCTGATTGCTGAATGACTATTATTATTATTATTATTATTATTATTAACCTCTTGTAAATTGCCGTCTTCGTTTATTGGTTCTTCCGGTTCAAGCCGAAGAGCCGTGCGGAGAATAGATTTCAAATAAATGGAAAATACATCCGCCTTCTCTTTCTTTGTTCCCGCTTCATCCATGTCCTTCCAGAACTGCTCTGCCTTCACTCCAGTGCCACTTTGGGTTGAACTGCTATATTGTTTAAAATACTTTTCGTCCATGTATGATTTAATTGTGGGGCATAACATGGAGAAATTGATCAAGGAGTCCAACTCTAGGAAACACATTTGTCGCTTTTGTGTTTTAAGAACCATTTCCAATCCGTTCAACATGCGCTTGACACTTATCGGAAGGATGCCAGACAGGTTGATTTCTTTAGCGCAACCGACTTGGGCCCACTGACCCCAGTTAACGGTCGTTCCAGGAAGTCCAAGTGAATGACGATAGTGAATAAAGGCGTCCTCAAAACAGTTTGCTGCCGAGTGATTGGGTTGCCCAGGTGTTCCCACCAGAGCCGTCACGGACGAGTACAGGGCAAAGTGTTCCAGAGGGAGGTTTGAAGTGAGATGGTGAAGATTCCATGTTCCAGTGACTTTGGGAGTGAATGTAGCCTGGAATGCGTCCCAAGTCTGCTTCGCGTAAAGGTTATCTCTAAGAACCCCGGCACAGTGCATAACTCCTCGAAGAGGCTTTTGCGTCAGGTTAATCTCATC
>JAQFYG010004834.1:0-10578 GCA_034694325.1 Entomobrya corticalis | reverse complement strand
CACTTTCATTCCAACCTTGCCTTCCTTCCTGGGGGGCCCGGCATTTAAAACAAGACGCTGCGAATTTGTTACAATCAACAATTTATTACAATTTAAGTAAAAACAGACAAAAAACTAAAGCAAAAAATAAACCAAGTAAAAAATTGCTTTTTGAAATTAATTACAAAAAGCTGTGCTGTGCTTGATTAAACTTACGTGGCTTTTGGTGTGCGGCTCCTTTAATCAGCACTCCGCACTCCTGACAATGCCGGTCAAAGTTGAGAACCCGTTTTCTATCCCGATTTGTCGAATAAGGTGTATACCGATTCATTTTAACTATACGTTATGAGTTCACTAATTATAATTTAAATACTTTAAAATTGAGCTTTAAACTGAAAGGCTTGCAAACAAAAATCAAGGTGGACATGGACAATGTAAAATTAACGGAAGACGAATCCAGATGCAAATGCACAAAACAACCCGCAAAAGTCGATATCGGCAGCAACCAAGTGATGAATAGGTTTTTGTTTTTCATGCTACGGCATCAATGTTAGACGAATAAGAAATTTTTCATGAATTTGGGCAAATGACGTGAAAATTATTTTTTGTTGTGATTTGGATTAAATCAAACAGTTGAAACCAAATACAGAGCAGCTTTTTGTAAAATAAATTACAAAAAGCATTCTTTACTTCGTTACAATAGTTTGGCATCGTTAGGTTACGTCACTTGGCATTTGCATATGACTTCAAAGATGATTTGCATATCCGCCAAAATCGGTTCCTGCACTCAGTGCAGGAACATATATATGGCCTTTTCTAGTCTATCTATAACAGTCAAAGAGTCAGTTAGAATATAAACCTCCAATCTCAATTTCATCAAAGCCGACTTTGCTTCATTCAACAACAAACAGTGAAGATTGACACAATGAAGATGCAGTAAACCAACCAGCAAACCTGAAACCACTAAACCGAGAAACCTTGAGAAAATAAAATCCATTCCTCTTCGCCTCACATTTCCCTTTTATTTTCCCTATTTTGTTTCCCCCCTTCCCCCTCTTGCCAAAGTAAATTTAACAAAAGCAGCGGCAAGAGTAGAGAAACAGCGACGTCAACAACAACTTATTGTTAGCAAGTATTTTCCCTAATTCTTTTTAAAGGCCCCACAAGCCACTGAAAAGGGTTTTTACTTTCTTTTCTTCTTCGTTGCCTGTTTTGCTCTAGATATTGCATTGTCAGCAGAGTCAGCACACAACAAACAGAGAAATGTATGAGGAAAATAACAACAAGCCAAAAGAGCTACCCTACACGAGTGAAAAACCCTCTCTTTTATCATGTGCCTCAGTCAGGCATGGCTCGTGGGTAAAAACGCGGGTGGGTAAATCCATTTTAACCCGGGTTTTACCCAGCCCATTTAGCAGCTCCCGACAATGGGTTTTAATGGGCGCTGGGTTTTACCATTGTAATATTTAAAATAAAAAAGCGCGCGTTTTCTATGGCTCCATATAAATACATGTATTTGATTTTTTCACCCGTTTAACCCCATATACCCATTAAAACCCATTTTACCCATTAAAACCCGAACCCACGGGTTTTAATGTAGAAACCCGCGGGTCTAGCCATGCCTGGCCTCAGTCTCTTATTACATATGTATTGCGTCATTTAATAGGTAACGTTTCCTTTTTAGGCATCAAATGCTCCCTCTTTTTCTTTTTAAAGTTTTTTATAAAACATTTAACAGTGCTTTGATGTGGTAGGGAAAAGGGTTTATAAAACAAGAAGGGAGGTGAAAACGGAGAAAAGAGCTTTTTGAAAAAAAAACTCTATTCACTATTCACGCTCAACTTAAATTTTTATTGGATAGAAACCATAGTAGGTAGGTAGGCATATTTTATTTGATTTTACTGTCATTGAACACTTCAGAGAATATGTTTTTTTTTCTCCTTTACCCTATTTCCATTTAACTTTAACTTCTTTTTTCGGATAAACTTTAATGGCATTACTACTAATTTTTTTAAAGAATTTGGGAGAAAAAGGAATGATTTATGTGGAGGTGAAAAGCCTGGTTTTTTCAAAGGACGTGAGAAGGAAAGAAAGAAAGAGAAAGCTGAGTAGTGAGTTGTTTGTGAGAAGTAGGAAAAAAATAAATAAACTTCTATCGCCAGCCATTAAAGAAGAAAGCCCTTGAAAATGTATACGCAAACAAAACACAACAAATAAGCAGAGCAGAAAAAAATTACTCGTGCGTGTGTGGTCCTGGTCCTCTTTCTCCGGCTTTCTTTTTTGCAAGCTTGCTTGTAAAGTTGCAATCTTCTTTTTGAAAAAAGAAAGTATAAAAAGAGGATTGGTGCTGTAAAAAAGAAGTGGAAAGATAAATAAATCTTCTGTGTTGCCACGTGGCAAATTTGTAATGTACAACAAGTTGTTTGTTCAAGTTCAGAGCTTGATGTAATATAAATATAAATATAAGGTATGTTGTTTTTTTAAATATACTAACCGTTTAAATAATAGTTTTATATTATTGCTTTCAACTTTACTTTACAGGATGTTTTACTTCAGAAAAGAAAAGATAATAGGATTAAAGGTGTATCAAAGCGGAAAACTGCTTTTTCACTAAAAAAGAACATGAACATGATGATATACATGATCATTTGTAAGTGGCACCTTAAGTAAAACCAGAAAATCAGTTACACGTGCGGCAAAGTAGGCGGAAGTGGGGAGGATTTACTTTTTGTTTAGGAGGGTTTATTGTTTTTGTTATTTGTTAATTGAATTAGGAATCATTGGCGAAAAATCAAGGTAGGATTTTGTAGGCGAAGAACCAAGGTTATAAATTTATGGTGAGAAGGCATGATAAATGATAAATATTAATTAGTAGCAGAAATGAAAGCAGGAAGCTGTGGGGAAAAGTGGGTCAATAGGTTTATAATAATCTTTTATTATGAATGATGGTATTAGTACGTTTCTAAATAAAATCTTTTATGTACTTTATTTCCCTAAAATTTGTATTTTAGGTAGTTACACATTAAAACACAAACTGATCCTGGATAATGAAGATTAAAACTCTAGAAAGTGCTAATATCATAATAACAGCATCTCTCCAATTTAATGTTAAAGTGAAAGGAAGAAATGCTGATTTCTAGAGTAAATTGCTTCGCATGGAATTTTCGGACGACAACGAAACGACGACTCTACAGAAACATCTGCGTAAAGTAGGAAATGATAAGTAGGTAAACTAAATTCTTAATATATATATTAGACCACCTATTTATATATAATTCATATTTTATATCCGGATGCTCTCCTCTTTAAGTCTCAAGTCAAGTCTCAAGTTCAAAAACATTTTTTTGAGAAAGAGAAAGCGGCAGCATCAGCGTGACAAAAACAACCCAACCAACAACCAACCAACTCCATTTTATTATATCCTTTTCTCCTCGCCATTAGAATCGTCGTCATGATCATTAGAGTAAGTAGTACAAACGAAAAGTTTCAAGTCCTCTCCTTCTTCTTCCTCTTCATTGTAATTGTCATTTCATTCGGTAGCAAACATTTTACGCACTAACCGTAAAACTCCTAATAGTAGCTCATACCAAAATATATGTGCATGCTTTCAAAAAATAGAAAAAAATATATCGAGATCCACTTTCAATTAGAGGTTTTACGGTATTTCCCGTTCCTATAACAACACACACCAAAAATTTTACTCTAATCTCTCTTGAGAGAAGCTGAATACAAGTAAGTAGTACTATTCCCATTCTTTTATATTTATCGGCCTATTTCTCCAGCACTGCTATACCACTACTGATCTACTTTGAATCCGGTAAATAAGTATCATCATCATCATCATCACCATCATCCCCATCGCCATCATCATAATACGCATCCCGAGAAAAGTCCCCTCATATCCCCATCCTTCTCTTTTTTCCACAACATTTCACTTAAACGGGAATAGTTCCGCTGCTGTTTTAAACACCATCATCCTAACACTATATATAGTATGTATATATAATATATACTATATATACTTGGAGGAAAATTTACGCACTTTCCTCTTCCTATTCTCCTTATTCCACTTCTCTTGTCGCTGCCACTGTCGCTCCTTATTTCCTGGTATAAAGGGCGGAAAATAGAAAGAAGAAGGGACAGGAAGTGATGGTGACGGTGTTGGTAGCGGCGCTGCTGGTGTGGCTAATGGCAACATTATCTTTTTGCAACGACATATATTCATATATATTCTAACTTCCAGCCTACGCACTCAATAACTTTTATATATAAAATATATATAACAACAATCTATTTTTATATCTATACTTCTACGCACTTGTTTCCGAATTGAAAAAAATGGAAAGTTTTCTCGTTCATATCTTATAGCCCATATTATAACTGTGTGATCGTGATCACTGCCATTTTGTTCCTTTTTCAAAATAAAATCGAATAATAACAAGAGTGGAAGTAGAGAGAGCATATATATAGCTTCATCCCGTCTGTTCGTTGTAATAACAATAAGAGTTTAATACTGCCAGTTTTCTATTTTTGGAGTGGAATGAATGAACAGATGAAAAAAACGGAACTTTCTCTTTTAGACAGTTCTAGAATAGACGCATGGACACGCACGCACTATCGATATATCTGTGTGAAAAAATGCCATAATAATATTCCAATTTTTCTTTCAGTTAATATTATAGGTAGTTTCTAGTTTTCTCTTTTTTTCAATGTCTATCTATAGACTTTTTATAGATATTTATTAGGGAAAGTTTTTTTTTGTAAAAACTTTCGAGAAATAAAATGCGTTAGTAGCAAAGAGCGAATATGCTCAGAAATTGGAGCTCACAATGGAAAGAATTTGTCTTTTTCTTCTTGTCAGATTCTATGATATGGAATTTGAAAGTTGAGCGAAAATGGCATCATCTGCTGCTTATGAGGGCGACAAAAAAAACTACTTTCTCTTTTTTGCTTTCTTTTTACTTTATTCATATTACTGTGTATAAATAGAGTAATGAACACGCAAGCAGTTGGTCTATTGGCAGCATTTTGTGATGATGATTCAGCATGCCGTCTTATTTTTTATGGTGAACTCGAAAATTTTCCATGTGTATCAAAGAGGAAAAGAATTATAAAAAGATGGAAAAATATTTTTGGCCTGGATAAAAAAAAGAAATCTGATACGAAAAAAATGAGACATAAGTAACTCAAGTAGTTTGATAAGTATTCAGTTATAAGAGATAAATAGTTATGTTATCGCCTTAAAATTGTTAATAATAACCGTGTCCTTAAAAAAATTTGAAGTTTCTTTTAAATCAAAAGTTTCCAAAATTTTATTTTAGGAGACAACTTATAATAATGTATAATTCAGTATACTATTCTTTTATTCAACAAGAAAAACTTTTTTTTCATTCTTTCCAGAAGAAAAAGAAGTCCAGCTGTCTCTTTTCACTTTTCTGGAGAAAAACAATCTTTCAAGTCATTCTAGTCATCATCATATTTTTCTGTTTTCTTCACAGACTTTATATCATATGGAAATACTTTATAGTGATGACGACGACGGAGACGACAATAATAATGATGATGGCAAAAAATACGATAACCTTGTTGTCCTTTCTCCATTATTATTTTTATTTCTATAAACGCATTTCGCCCTTTTCTTCTCCTTTCTCCTTCTATGTGTTATTATAAATACGCTGTGGGATCAAAAGTGAAAAGGGTACTGAATCTCTCGAAAAGAAAAAGAATGAGTAAATGGAACGGACAGAAGCCGGAGCAAAAACTAAATAAAATAAAGAAATAAAATGCGTAAAAAATATTACCTACTTAGTCATACCAGTGCTTACGCACTATTTTTTATGTGTGTAAATATGTATGATCTAAAAGGGAATAAAATGTGAATTTATTAGACATATATCTAACCTTTTTTTCACACAGTTATAGTCATAAACATGTGGAAAGACAGTTGGAAAAAAATAGAATTGAATTTGGTGACAGACGAAAGAAAAAAAGAAAAATTACGGCTGCCAACACACTCGACACGCTGCCACAGCCGAGCCCTATACTACTTTTCTCTCTAAAGAAAACTACCTTTTCTCTTCTGGCTTTCACTTGCTTTCTCTTTTATAGTACTGCTTGGTAGTGAAGCAAACGTAATTTAGATGAATGTTCCTCCCATTATGATCTTCTTCTCTTGTGCTTTCTCTATCTTCCAATAACTCTTTTTTCCTTTCTTCAAGTCCAAAGTCTTACTTAACATGAAAAAGTAGACTGGCTTGTTCTACAAAAAAGTGCGTAGAAAACGTAAGAAAAATTGTGCGTGCGTGAAAGGGAGCGAATAAATGTGCGTAAGGTGGACAACCTGAATAATAAAATTATTTTTTATATACACCTTTCCTATATATTTTATCTGTTATTGTCATTATCTTCATATTATTATGTCATGCATGTCTTTTCTCTTTATGTTTTATGTGTAGTAGACTGAGAAGATGAGTTTATACGTGATCTGTAATGTTATTCCTTTGTGTGTACTACTGGAAAAGTGATGACCACTCATATATAATTTTTTTTAAATCTAAAAAAACGATATATAGAAGTAGCGTTTATAGTTTAAAGAGAAAGTACCATACAAACAGGTGGAAAAATAGATTTTTTTAAACTGTAAAATTTATTTTCAGGTGAAAGCAAGTTCTATAGTCTGTTATGTTTTATCCGATGAGTAATAAAAATAGATTTGTTCTTTTACAGGGCTCACATCACAAAAAATTTTTGCTACATTTTAAGTATTTTTCTTGCGGACAACTTTCTTTTTTTATATACACCTTCTAGCTTTAATAAAATCTTTTAGTTTACTTTTATCCTCTTTTATAAATTTTTTTTTCTTCCTGGTAGTTGTAGTTCTGTTACATATAAAAAATAAAACAGACACAGTGACAACTTCTGTTCAAATCTTGTTTTTTTTATTCTGCCCACGTCTTTGGAAAATTGTGTGAGATCCACCTCCAGGGAAACAATGCCCTTTGAGGAAGTGGAAGAGTCTGTCTATAAGTGTATTATTATGCGGTGCGGTGTCTGCGTGTGAGGCTTTCTCTATATATTTTTTTGCAACTTTCTCTGAGGATGATGACGACGACCACACAACGACAACGACGAGTCAACAATTACATTAGAGAAGAGCCTGTAATGGATGTAATGACAAGAATGCAAACAAAAACAAGGAAAAAAACTAGTTTAATGCTGTTTTTCTACCAGGTTTTTGTTTTTTTTTCGGTGAAACGTGGTTTGGTTTCTATGTTGCTCATCATTCGCAATTTGGTTTAACGTTAGTGTGCACACATGGACAGTAAATTGCGAGATTTTTTTTCAATTTCCTGTTTACTTGTATATAGGAGAACTAACAGTGTGAAAAAAGATATAAAAAGCTTCTTGTTAATCTGAAATAAATGCAGGATGTAACATTGTAACTTTATTTAGGTTTTTTACTCTATATTTTTATTATGCAAATCCTTCTCAAAAAAGTTTGCTTCCTCATCCGTGTTAAATCCACCCAAAACTCAGTCAGTCAGTCAGTGGCTGATTGCGTTTTTTTTCTGGGGAAAAAAAGAATTTGAGACGGAGAAACACAGATATATTTTTGATGGAATTGGTGATTACATTAGCTTGTCGGCTTGTCTGTATGCAAAAATAGTTTTGAATGATTGGAAATAATAAGATAAACATAACCGTAAAATTTAATATGCAGTTGTTTTAGTTTATCTAAAAGGTGTGTTTCGTATTCAAATGGAGTTCAATGTGCGTAAAATCAAGTGCATTCCTGGAATTCAGGTTCCGTAAAATGGCCTTGAGCCTTGGGCTGTTTATATGTATGTCTTTACACACGCATCCGCATGACATTGTTTATGTTTATGTATTTTTGTGATGGGAGGTTATCAGATTTTAATGCATATCATAAATATAGAAAATCTACGCAGCAGAAAGACAGATTTGATTTAAAAGTCGTTCATAGATGAATGGTACCCAAATCAAAATCAACCCACGCGACAATGTGGTGCTGGAATTCTGGGATGCGAAGTTTCTTATTTTTGGCTTCGTGAATACATTTTCTTTAAGAATAATTGATTTCATAGGGAATTCTGGAATCTTGAGCAAAATATTACTCGGAATGATAGAGATTGTGAGATTTTGGTTACTGGGAACGTTATAAGACCTTAAGGGAAAATTACAAAAAAAATGTTGATGAGTTTACAGGAATTTTAGGTTTAAATTTAGGTTTAGGGTTGTTGTTAAAACAGTACCAGTAAAGGTCACATTGAATTAACTAAAAACTTATTAAGAATTAAATTATAGTATGGATGAGAAAATCTAAAATTTTAATGCTTTTTTTTCGTGTTAATATTATTATTTCATTTATAATAAGTTACCTTGTTTTAAATGTAAATGTTGCCAATTAACGCAGTTCGTAAAAATATGTGTCGCTTTCGTTTCATTTATCCTAGAATTTCAACACAGCGTGAAATGGCCTACGCACGAGTAAATAGAGCAAATGTTAATATAATAAAAACAAGCAAAAATATCATGTAAATGTAAATAAGTTGAATTAGCACTAAAGGAAACGAAGCTTCAAAGAAAAATATGGAAAGTAAGGTTAGTTAAAACAAATTGGGTTACTAAATTAATACAAATATATTGAATTCTTTTAAAGCTAAATCAATAACATAATAAAAAAATCGTAGGCGTAACTACCGATTGCAAAAAAAATATAAAACCAATTACCATTACAATTACAACGCAACACACAAATTTCGTGCAAAAAATATAAATAACAATATATTGCATAAAGAATCTGTGTGGGTGTTCATAAAACAAGACTTTTAGAGGTCATTATGAAAAAATATATATAATTTCAGGATTGAGATGTAGCTATAAACTTGCTTAATGAAAATACATCCTACTACCAACTACGTGGCACCTCCACAGGAGCTTAAAAAACTTTTTTTTAACTTAAAAGAAGAATAAAAACAAGAAGGAAAGGAGGATATTATGAAATTTGTAAGTAGTTTGTAGTCGGTCAAAAAAAATATATAAAAATCCACGACATGTTCTCAACTCTCAAGCTTCCAAGGCCTCCTTCATCGGAAAATAAGACGAGATTGACAAGTATATAGCGAAACAACAAGATAGGAGATTACAAAATGGTTTTATATTTCCCTTTCTCCATATTTTGCATCTTCTTCCTAGATTACTAATGAATAGCTCATCTAATTGAAATAGAACGGAAACTCTTTTTCTAGGCAAGTAAGCAGAGAAAGCTTTTTTTTGCATCATCCGATCCCTGTTCCTCACTTTCTTCAAGTTAAAGTTTTTCCTTAAAAAATAAAGTGAAAAGCATACGTAAAAACGGAATAGAATTACCCACGTATACAGGATAACGAAATTTTTCTCACAGGAAACTAGAGAGAAAGTGGCTTAGAAAAAAAAATACACGCAAACTTTTAGTTAGAAACCATGCTACCAGCTCCTGATTCCTCATCGTCGTCTTCGTAGTCATGATCGTCAACATCTCTACAGTTTCGTCATGATAGCACGTCATTTTACTTTTTTTCCTTATTTATTTCTATACATGTTAGTATTATAGCTTTATAGATATTTATATAAATTTCCTGAAAGAGGAAACAGGAAGTTATCCTCATCATTATGTCGTAGGCAGGGATCTTTTAATGCTCATTTTTTCCATTACACAAGTCCTCACTCACCAATTTTTTATCATCATGTATCTCATCTAATCTCTGTATAATGATATAATAAAAATATAACATGCATATAAGTACACAACAACAAAATTTGAGGAGGGAAAATATAAGGAGAAAGTTTCAACTTTCTTTTCACCTTGGGAGAAAAAAGAGTTGATAAATTGCATACTATATAGTAGCAGAAAATAAGAAGAAAACAAAAAATATGTATAGATTGTAGATATAACTATTGGAGTGAAGACCGTGAAAATAAAAGTTTGTATTTTCTTGGGGAAAAGAAAGAAAAAGTAAAAGTACTTTAGTGAAAGTAAAGTAAGTAAATGTACGTATCTAGATACATATGTTTGGCACGTGCGTGCCATCAAAAAAGATATTCAAGATTCAAGATGTACACACCCACCTTATAAAGATGTTTAAGATAATATTTTACATTTCGTCATACTTGAACACCAACAAATATATATATTTCAACCTAAAAAACAAATAGATTTTTTATAACGTTTTGTGACAGATTGCTCGGAAGAGAGAAATGGATGAAAACTGAGAGAATAGTAGAAAGCCGAGTTGGGAATAATTTATCGGAACAAAAGAAAAAAATATATAAAGTAGAATTAAATGTAGATAAGATAATGATCTTTATAACGTATATGCACGCATAAAAATAACTACTTTCTCTTGGACATTGCATCAATGTATTTATATATCTTTCTCCATTCATTCCCATTTCAAAAGACAACGAGAAGGGTGTAACCCATAGTAGCGAATATCGGATACGTAGTGACTCATACAATAAAATGACATAAAATTTCCACGATTATCAGCTGCGGATGTGACCTTTTGTGACCTCCAGCGCCCCAGGGGTTATGAATTG
>JAQFYG010004833.1:0-10578 GCA_034694325.1 Entomobrya corticalis | reverse complement strand
AACCATTTTTTACATGTAAAAACATGAATTTTACCATATATTTCCATGTTACATGTTTTTACATATTTGCACCTTGGTTCCAATCCATGTCTCATGTCTCCAGAGATTATTTTGGGCTCATCAAAACCTCACAACTCATCAGGATGAAACCATGCGTGGTTGACAGAACGAAATTTTATGCTTGTATTTTTTTTCATGAAACTGATATTTTTATGCAAAAAATAAATATGTTTTCGACACAATTATTATTATTATTTTTTGTACACAGGTATCTTAAAACGGTTTTTATTAATAATTACTTATAGTATACATAGTTATATATAATTAATATTAATCATCATTATCAACGCATTTCCTCTCTCCAATAATCTGTAGTTTTACAAAAATCTTCAATCTTCTGTAAAATCAGCCGACATACTTAGAGGTACCCAACCCATCTTCTTTAAAAAATTCCTTCCTTTAACACCAAACCACCGAGTTAGTTAACCTTCCATTTCAATCTTAATCATCTTCAGATAATTATTTATAATGTATCTGGTCAAACCCAATAAAAATGACACGTTCCGCTCAACAAACCATTTTATTTTATAAATTTCTACCTTCAGCTTCCTTACAACCCGATAAAAAACAACCTTTTTGTTATATACCTTGTTGTTGTACTCTCATTCTTTTTTTATATGTGTATTTAATTAAGTATATATATTTGATAGTACTATAGTTATAATAATAAAATGTTAAAGTTAAAGTATACTTATGTATAGTTTGTATAATATATATATAGATAAAAAGAATGTATAACAGATTGATTTCCTGTAGGTAGGTTCTAAAAAATTTCTAAAATTCTACCAATTTCTTGTTTAGGGATAGCTTTAATTAACATCATGATATATTGATTAGTAAGTAGATATTAAATAAACTTAAAAATTAACTCATATTTAATCAAAATCAACTTTTTTTCTAAAACAAATATAATTTCATTTTTGACCTTCACTTTTCCTTTGAGAATTTTATAATTTTACTGGTTGTTTGACTATGTTGGCAAATATTTAACGGTTTTTAAAATAAACATACTAAAAACTAGATGGCTAAAAATCACTACTTTTATAATAAGTTTATAAACATTAGCTAGTATATAATTTCCAAGTAATAATTATGTATATAGAATATCCGTATATATAATATATATACTGTTTTGTTGTGCACGAATATACATATACCTTATATTATACTTCCTAAATTACCATTGTTTAAAATTGTAAATGTAAAAATCCAAAATATAATATACAAATCATAACAAAATGCTTACTTTTTATACTCATTATGATATATTCCGCTTAAAACAAATGAAGATGTGGTCGGGTGAAAAAAACAATAAAAAATTATGAATAATTATTAATGAATTATGACAACATTTTATAAATATACAACAAAATTACACACTACATATTTTTTATATGTACCATTCCTTCAGATTACCTTTCTTTAAAAACGAGTAGAGTCTTCCAGTCTTTCAGTATAACACACTCTTTTTTTTGTTATTTTCCGACTTACCAATTATCTGTGCAAACCGGTATGAAAAAATAAAGTTTAAGAAAAATAAATGTATTGACGACGAAATAATAAAACATAATCTTGTTTGATTAAAACAAATTTATTTTGGCATGATATAATTATAACCTATTGTGCATATTTCTCGCGTTACCCCAGCAGAAAAAAAAACAAAAAATGGTAAGAATCCGAAACTAATTTTGCTATTTAATACCTGTGATACCTGTGAAATTAATGAGATACGAACAATTAGACCAAAATATATACATTGTCATACATCGACATCGACTAATATGCATACGGACACCGAGCAAAACATATTATGATTCCATGAATGTTGATGATATTTGTAAATGACACACTTAGAGTAATGTTTAATTAAATTTTACACTAGTTAATTACAACTAGAATTCAACGTCGTCTTGTACAGCTAAATATACACAACACATTAAATGGTATATGATATACACTTAATCTAAGATGATTATATAAACAAACATGAAATTATATTCAAAAGTGCAAAATCATGACCAAAACTAAACAGGTATGTAATTAAACATATTAATCAGCACGACACGTATCAAACTTGTGCAAAAAATCAAAAATATAATGATTTTCCTCAATAACCAAAAATCCTTAAAACCCCGAATAACAGGACCGGATGGAATAATGAAATCTACTTTTGTGTATTTCCAAACTTATAAATTATAACTTATAAATCTAACCTTGACTTCTGACTCCTGACTGACTAGTTGAATTTATCTCTCTTAAAAATCTATTTTTGAACTGAAAATTGAAACCTCTTCTATAGCTCTCCAGTAACCTAATCCCTTCGAAAAAAAACACCTAATAATTCGGTTGTGTAAAAGGTGTCTGGTCCTGTTGGTGGTAAAAAAAACCTTGATCCTTTGATCAGGAAAGACCAAGTCCCACCAACACATCCCATATAATCTATTATAGTCTAGTACACTAGGCCTTGGAAACTTGGAGAAAGTAACAGGTTAAAATCCCGTATATTCCCTATAACATTTCCTAAAAATATACCTAAACAGTCAAGTCAGCACAAAGAGTAGATAGTAGAGAGTACATGTTGGATCAAAATCCACAAAGAAAGCTGAGGACACAATCAATAAACCACACACAAAACATCACTAATAGTTATAAAGTTTAAAGGTCAAAGGTGGGTTAATTAGTGGTGGGTTTAAATGTTAAATTTAAATACCAATTTAAGAGTGATAACTACCATCTATACACACACATCTATAAGACTACATACAACACACACGGTCAACGGTAAACGGTACAGTACACAGACAGATAGATAGAGAGTGAGAATCACTTAGAAATTATTTATCTGATCTCCTTTCATCTTCAATCATCCTCATCATCAAATAAAATGATGGCAAAATGCATGGATATAATATGGATGTTTTTTTTGCTATAGTTTTTCTCAAATGATCTTTTTCAGTATTTTTGTTTCTCTGTGTGCTTGTGTAAAGAATTCGATTTTGTTGTACGCCAATTTGGTCCTTCTACAACCAACAGTCTGCATATAGTTTTTTCCAGCTACATGCAAAACTATCATAATAATTAACAATAAATTGTAATAAAATATTATGTTTTTTTTTCTGCGGCGATGACGACGGAGCGGAGTAGTGTTGTGCGTTAGCGAGATCAGTATAAATTTAAAATGAAAATATGACGATAAGCACGTCAGAGAACTCATATAACATAATATATATTAATTTCCGTTAATACAAAAGATTGGGAGATAAATAGACATGCTTTCTCCTCAGCCGCCACCCCGTCACTTATCTTTTTCCTCGAAACAGCACCGACAACTAACCACCCGCCATATAAATAATGTGCAGTTTAATATCATGTTATTTTAGTATATCAAGTTTACTTTTTTTGCTGGAAAATCATTACATTTATACTCGTTATCCTCCTTTCATGTTTGTTTGTTTCGATCAATGCAAGATGAAGTTGATGAAGAGGAAACATGACAATAATAATAAATAACAATATTAACAACAAACAACGGACAAACACCGACAACATATTACGAAGATATTTTATAGACACCTAAACCTAATAATAAATAGACACAAGGAAAAAAAGTTTTTATTTTTTTGGAGGGGATAACATGCAACGAGGAAAAGTTTTTGATGGAGATTGGAGGTATGGAGGTTACGTACATACATGCAACTTTATGATTATGATGACTATTCATATTATAACTGTTTATTATATATATTTATAAAGGTGTTAGCACGAGACACCTTCACACTTTCACATAAAAAGAAAGCCATTTAGAGCTACATTACCTATCATCCCCCCCCCACCACTCCACAAAAAATAATAAAAAAATTACTGTGGAAAATTCTCACACAAAATACTTTAACATATTTATATATACTTATGCTTATCAATATATAATTATAATTAAGTTTTAAGTATTATGGATTATTATCAGAAATACTATAGAGTATATTATGTTTTTTGCTTTGTATTTTTTGTATCTTCTTGTGTTATATCAAATGTCAAACCCTGCCTTTCCATTTTTTTATATCTGTTTTGCGAAGAAGAGGGAAATAACACGACAATGGATAATTACGGCATTATATTTTATATGGATGCATACCTTTGGGAATAAATGCCATTTTTTTGTTGTGCAATTAGCGTTACAATTTTGTTGTCGTCTCGTCGTCTAGTCATTTGTAATTATGTATAGTTTTTTTCAACAGACCAGCCATAAAAACATCGTTCATGGATTTGTGGAGACAATATTTCTTTTTGTGGGTTTTTTACCCATCAGGTTTGGGCTTTCGGGGGAGGGGCATTATGCGATAATCTGACACCTTCGTTCTTCGTTTTATATTTGTATTAATACGCAATAAGTCTACTAAAAATACTAAATATATTTTCCTTAAAAATTTATGATTGTTTTCGATGACTGCTATTAAATAACAGATACTTCGTCATATGGTGATCACAACGTTAGAGCACCCAAAATGGTTACTATAATTACCAGTTAGTCTCTGTTGAATTTTTTTTGGGAGGTTGATCAAATTACCCCACGTAGTAGTCTGTCGCATTTAGACTTTTGAGTTTATATAAATGACCTTGTCACTACTACCCAACTTCCTGTCAATTAATCTTAACTGCTTATATGAGTGATAAAGAATGTATATTATATTTGGTAAATATCGTGATATATAAATGTATGTATATATTTATATGTATCTTGTATATCTCATCGTTTTCAACTTCAGTCACATGTATTCCATTAAGTATAAGTATCTTTATGTTATTTTTTGACATTTTTTTCATATTTTTCCAGAAAACTCCCCGTCTCCATATTTTTTCAATAAAAAAATCTTGTGTCCTTCATAAATATGTATATCATCATCAGTTCATCCAGATTGCGAAAGAAAGTTTTTTTTGAGAAAAAGGTTACAGTTAAATATTACTTGAATTATAAATTATTCAATATTATTATATTCATGATGAATAAATTTTGGAGACGTTTTGCCGAATAATTTTATAGTTATGTCTAAAATCACGATTCATTGTATAATCACTTATATTCATATCTTATCTTAAAATCAGTTCATCATCTAGATGGTTCTGAAGAAGAAGAAATCTGACTAGTTCTTTAACGTACATATATATAAATATAAATCTCGTTCTATCAATTTCCATTTATTCTATTCTCATTTTCATCCAGTCATTTAATCAATCTTAAATTCTGTAAACACACCAACCAGACAGATCTAAAATATCAAGGAAAAACGTTCATTCTTTCTGTTTTACATCTAATCATTCTGAAATGGCATGCTTTTAAACACACAAAAAACCATCCGTAAAACTTTCGTTCAACTATCATCACTACATACATAGCAGTCTCACAATTTTCTATATTATCATCGAACCTAATATGAAACATCTATAAAATCTAATATTTCGAGTTTCAGATTTCATTCTACTATCCATTTCCAAATTCCAATCACAGCAAATACGATAATTAATAGTTATTTTTATCATCATATTATTATTGATACTTTATACTTTATCGCCATACATCACATATTATTATGCACACCATTTCTAGCACCAATTTCCATTTTCACACACGTCTATTCACATCTTCACCTATATAGTTAACTAACATACTTAATGTAAGTCTCTTTCCGCCGTACTAATTCTGTACCTCATGAAACGAGTTATGCTTCTAATTGTAGATTTAACTATTTGTAATACTGTGTTATTAACAGCTAACGAATCAATATCGAATTTTTTAGTATCCTTCCTCTTAAAATGTTAATAAACCTATTCTATCTATACTTATCAATTAAGTATTTAACTCCTCATCTAACTTATGTAGAATGTCAAATCCCTTTTAAAATTGTAAACATTAATTTCAACTCTAATTGATTACCAGCAGTTTGATTCTTTTCATATCTTCCGTTATACGTAGGTATTTACATAAATATTTACACATTTTTCATACCAAACCAAAAAAATTCAACTTTTTTCCACCTAAACCCTTAAAAAAGTTTCGCCATATGTACAACTGCAGCCATATAAACATTTACTTCGATCCTCGTGCAAAGATGAATGTTCCCACTTTCATCATCTATTAATGAACCCATATAATCTACCAACTTACTTTTCTCTATTTAATTTTCACCATAAACCTAGATTCCATTCATCCACAAACATATAAATATATTTTAGCTATAAAATATTTTATGAATGACTGCTACTGCATGATATTTGGTATATTGACAGCTTTCTCGTCTTATTTATATGCAATTTTAAGTATAGAATATGAAATAATAGGAAAATACCCATTAAAAATATCGACTATATTCATTTATCACAAACGCGACTTTATACCAGATACATACACACACCCACACACGTGCAGTCATAAAAATTTCTGCAAAAGTTTTGTGCAGTAAACACCACCGCAAAAGTGCTGTTTTCGCAGTCAGTAAACGAAGAAGACACCAACAACCTCGTAAAAAAAGTTTTTCATGACAGCCGCATTGTCAATTTTTGAAGTAGCTGCTTTACTTCAATATAAGTTTTTTAATGATTATTTATGACAATGATTCCGTATTTTCCGGTCATATAAAAGCCATAACAATGACTTGATAGTTACTTGGTGCTGGTGATAATTTCTTGCGTAAAAATTCAAAAAGTTTTTACGTTTATGACTTTAAAATAAAGAGATTCATAGTTAGTGCTTAGGTTTGTATATTAAGTAACTGATTGCATTGCAATGCATTCTGAGATAAGCTTCAAGATTTCTCACAGAATCAGGAAAACTTACTTGTCTCGATGATTATATTCTTAAATCAATTATTAGTAACTTATTTAGCTAATACTGCTTATCAAAATGCTGTAAAAAGTATACCATCTAATTCTACTTAAAAATATGCTTAAATTCAAAGTTTTTCCAAAGATTTGTATTCATAAAGATTAGACAAATATCTTTTGCTTTAAAGTCCCGGCTTATAGTAGCATCTCATCATAAGAAATAGTTCCATACAATTAAATTAATTTAGCAAGATAAGTAACTGATTAAGTATGACGAAATATGTAAAAGTTTAAGTGCTATAAAGCCTATTGGCTATATTTCGTTGAAATTGTTTGAAAATTCAAAATCATGGAGAATCTTATTTACCTCGGTAAATTCGAAGAAACAATTAACTTTTTGCGGTCTAATAACTGTACAATGACTCATAACTCTGATAAACCATGAATGATTAATGAATGCTAAAATATGTTGTGCTCGCATTCACTTCATTGCTTTAAACTTTACAGATAAACCAATTTAAGTAAGTACCTTTCAGACTCAATAAATCTATTATAATTAAGTAATTAAATTAACCACTCTCTTCAATAGAAAGGATTTAAAACGACAACTTTCACCACCATACTAAGATTTACTCTTAAGTAATGAGGTTGTAGTATGCATTCACATTTACAATTTATGTAAAATGCTCTCTTCCTTCTTGATACACCCACGCAATATTATTAAATATATGCGAACCGGTGAAAGCCAAATATCAGAAAGATGAAGAATTTTCAAAGGCTTATTACACCCGAGTACCTTGTTCGCCCTCATCATCTTGTTCCTCCACATCTCCTTCTCCTTCCACTTGGTCAGCTTCAGGTTCAGTATTCTCAGGTTCCGGCGCTGTCACAGTCACCGAGCAAAGTGGCTTTGTTTCGCAGCAGCCAGCAGAGGTTGATGCTCCCTCCTGAGACAATGTTTCTGTGGACAAACCAGTCACAGCTTCCGCAAGAACCCTCCACTCCTCCATGTTTAACTTGGCGCCTTCCCGCATCACATCAAATCTTGGATTCATTTCCGCAAGTGACTGTATAGCAAAAAGGAAGACAAATATTTTGATTGGTTTAGTAATATAAAAAGGCATACGAAATGGATGAAATCAGGATGGCCACTGTCAAGACTACGAGCTATAATAGCAAAAGGATTATGATTTCCAACAAAATAAGTTACATGAATAATTCATGAGGGATGCAAATAATTGCTCAGTGATATTTAATCTATGAAAAAAAAAATTGTTTCATAACTTTTTATAGGAAGTCAAGTTCATGGAAGATTGATCGAAATAACTTTGTAAAGAAAATCTCGATTCAAGAGTACTTATCACAGACATAACTAAACTGAAAGTGTTTCTTTTCAACTTCATTTTGAATATAATCAATGACTACACTTGCATGAGAGCTTGCATAAAAGCACTTCAGATTTGAAGGACTTATGATTCTTCACAAACTATGATATTTTTTATGAAAGAAGTGTTAAAATATAAACCGATTAGAGAGGAAAAAGTCTGGTTATTTAATTAATTATTTTCCAGGAAGAAAATCAAAATCAACTTTGTAAGCTTTTGTAAGAGAGAAAAGGCATTGATGGATTTTATATCAACATATTTCTAAAACAGTATATTATTATCATTATGATTAGTATTTATGCAACGCAAAACAGATGAACTGATTTTATTCAATTCAAAACTTCCATGAAACCACATTAGCATTGTCCCGCTCAGAATTCAATAGACACACGTGTCCCACAATACCTATTTTCAAAATTTTCAGTCTACTCTTCAACAACAAAACCCCAATAATATATCCTTTTCGAAGGGAACACGTTTATGGAACGATGAACGAGCATAATAAAAGATGACAAAACTATTTTTAAACAAAAGGGAAAGGGCTTTATCTTCATCAAATGTTACAAAAAAAGATTGGGACACGCGTGGGCTAGAGGAGAAAAGGTCAACTATTCAAAATCAGGGACGTGGAGATACCAAATATATTTAAAGGAACCACCGACTGCATTTAATGAGCTCATAACATATAAGCTCTTATCAGGAAATTGATAGGTGTGAAACCGTCTACTTAAATATTACGAAAAAACTCATGGAGACTTGATCTCTACAAACCTTATAAAGCGGTAGACAAATGTCATGTATCCAGCGGAACTGAAGGAGAGGCAGCTCATGCTCCCGTTCACGATCCATGGATGCTGGCGGGGTAATCTGGAACTGCTGTCTTTCTTGATCACCCTAAAAATATTTAAGATGTTTTTCCACAAAACATTATTTATCATACTTCATACTTAATCTACATTTTAAATGGATTCTACAGAATTTTTTATATAAAAAAATATTTTACCTGAGCAAAAAATTCAGCAGTCACCAACTCCGCAACTTTTCTCTGGACGGTCCACGGCTTTGTTGAAGCAGCCAAGTCAGACGCAGTCATTAGCATACTTCGAAGAATTTCCCGTTGTCCCTCATCTTCCCAGCTGTATGAGCCGTGTTCCACCAAATCAAAAAATTTGCTTCGTTTGCTACACAAAAAACAAGATAAATATAGTATTTCTTATTAAATGTGACTACTACGCAGTAGTATTTCTCCAGACAACAAAAACATGTTCATGTCCCATTTTAAAACATAATTTCAATCACAATTTACTCCGCAGAAAAAAAATTCTAAAAATAAACTTTTAAGATGACGCCAAGTTTGTCATTGTCGTTATCGCCACACTTCTTTGAAGACGTCAGCAGCCTCACAAAGTACTTATCAATCAATTTTCTTTTTATTATTACTATTTTACTTGCCTACTTTTATCATATTTTTTTATGTTTAAACAAGTGCAAAATATAATACAGTTGGAAGGACACAGTGGATTTATCACTTAAAAATATGTTTCCGTTCTAGTCTCTGCCGAGGATAGAGACTAAAGACACAGACGACTATAATTTTTTAGTCTTTTTCAAAGAAAGAATCACTTTTTTTCCTCATCTTTTTCTCCTCCATCCACTCAACCGTTTTATCGTCGTTTATCCCTAAACTGCTGCCGTTTTTTTCGAATGCAATGATATTTTAAAGGCCAAATACAACGCAAAAAGTTGCAATGACAAAGAAATAGGGAGAATTTAGTGATGCGAAAAATTTCATATGAATAGATGATGAAGCAGCTTGTTCTTGTGTTGAAAATAAAGATGATTTCTATGATGCAGTATATGATAATGTATGAAAATGTTTTCAAGATGACGACAAAAAACGACATACATAACCAATGTTACTGATGTGCATACGAATATATAAATAAGTAAATAAACATCAAAATATTATTATGGAAATTGGGACAGGATCCAAACTGCGAACTTTATATCGATCAAATCAAGAATATTATATAAATATAAACTGATCTTTGATGCAATGCAGAGTTGAATAAATAAAATTTGTAATAGTATGATGATCTGTTATATTGATTTGTAAAATAAACCATAATTTTTTATGCGAAATAAAAGTTTTTCAATTCCAATAGGTTTTGGTGTGACTAGATGCAGAAAATATTGTTTAAAATGGCGTAACACAAGATAAACAAATATTATTTGTTGCTGTTTTCATCTTCTCATCCTTTTTTCAATTGATTTCACACAGAAAAATGCTAAAGAATAAAAATTATATTTTCATGCG